>PNEQ01083241.1:0-20821 GCA_003012365.1 Medauroidea extradentata | reverse complement strand
TCAGAGTTTATCCGTCAATAGTTCTGCCAAAAATATTGAGTTACTTTAATATAAATAGGGTTAGTGACGAAAAAATGTTGGTTTAAAAATTTTTCTTTTCTACCACGGGAATTTTACTCTAATAATAGTCGCATCTTCAATTTTTTGCATCCAATATGGCAAAAAATATGCGACGATTATGCGGTAAAACACGGTAAGTATTCACAGAATTGTACCTTCAGGTGAGTAAACAAAAAAAACACATTTTAAGCGTGTTCATTCGCAACATATAGCTGGCCAGGCTGGCGTTCTTTGGCAGCCAGTTGGTGGTGCACTGCAGTTTGCGGATGATAAGCGGTGGTGTTAACTACTACACCTAGTATCATCTCCCAGGAAGGTTTACATCAAGATAATAGTTCCTTGCAACTCGAATCTACTTATAAGTAAGTTAGGTATCTGCCTGCAAAATATTAACACACACAACTGGTTTCTCCTATTCTGTATTGCACTAGGTGCATTGTAACTGGTAAGTAAAGCTTTCTGTTCAACAGCTGTAGTTTCCTTGAATAGGATATATTGTATTCATGGCTGTGGAGTCAACTGTGGGAGGTTGATGTATTGCACAGGTGTTGCAGCAAAGACTATTGCAGGGATGGGATCCTCTGGGTGTATTGACTGTACTGAGAGCAAGGCTGGTATGCACCAGTTTGTTGTGGTAGTTTTGGCAGCCGTTCGAAAAACAATCTAGTCTTTTTGGAGAACAATTTGTGAGTTAGTGTTATTCTAAGTGTTGTTAGATGTCTTGTTGATGTCACTCCACAGGAGTAAAGTAATTTGTTGTAGCTTCTGTGGTAAGCATCTTGAGCGTGAGTGCCAAGGGAAAAAGAGAGATAACAGAAATATTTTGACAAGGTTCATGGAAATGCTAGGAAAGAAAAAGTTAAGTTGATTTCAATTTCTCAAATTTGTTACCACCACATCTTACACAGTGTTGGTAAATCTATAATTACCAACATTCTGCTATTGCTGCGTAAAACTTCTCTTGGTACACAGAAAAAATCATAAAATTGCAGAATGATAATTTTTTAAGGGTGGGAAAAAACCTATATTGGGAAATTATCAGTAAGCTAATCCAATTCATATTTTCACATTATGAATTATCTACTAAAATAATTTTTTATCCTGTTGCCACTGAAGTCTTGTAAATGTTAAAATAACAAGTAGTAAGGTTTCAAATTATATCAGTGCTTAAAAGTGTAATACTTTACACAACGTGCTCATACTGCTTATACATGGTGTGCCGTGACAGTTTCGTACTTGCTCGAGCGCCGCCGACTGGTGGTACTGGTTGAATAAATAAACTGTCTCTGTTTGTACAGTCAATTTTACGTGGCATGGCAGCTGACTTAGGGACTACACATGAAAGGTGTTGGTCCTTGGTAGGGCAGTCGGAATGTGATAAGTCGGTCAACTAACTTAGGTTTTGAATAATGGTGAGGTTAGGAAGTGCAGGCAGATGTGATCTGCTCTCACAGGTAGGGATTATGGTAGTACAAGTAATGTTCCTCAAAGTCCTGCATCAGCTACCATCAGATTCTACTTGTCAGCAAGGGGTAGACTTGCACAGAAATTTAATAAGTAGCTTTTTCAACTATCCATTTTTTTATTTAATTATTTTTTAGCGGTCAAGGGTTAAAAGAACACACAACAAAATGCAGAACAGAAATTTTTTTTGTTTTAAACTACTGTGTCTGTGCCCGAAACTTTACAGTCTTCCTTTCTCCAGCTATCCCAAATATTACACGTCCCAACTGGCTAGAAAAATGGCCTACTAAAGTCTACAGTGTTAGATTTTACTACATCACAAAGCCACGACAAATGGCCTGCATGTCCCTCGAACGTGCTTTTCAGCATCTAAACTTTGACCTTCCAGTGATTCGCATACAAGAGGTTGCTAATTCATAGCTGAAATATGTCTCACAAGTCATAAACGAATCAAAATACAGCAAAAGTTAACTTAGAAAAGATGCTTAAAATTTCATTCTGATTTAAATGAGTCCAAAGACAATAGGAAACTAATAAAATTGAGTAGCAAAAATTACTACTTTCAAACTCTCATTAGCAGTTTCGTATAAATTTCTAAAAGAATTTATTTTACGACTAACATCATTATCATGTTGGATATCACAGTATAAATTCTTGATATACCTCACATATGATTTCGCTTGGAATATATTGTGGTGGTGGTACATCGGCTCTTCCCCTTTACCACGCTTTCGCCTCGGCATCACCACATCTCCCTGCTCAGCGGCAAAGTAATCCCTATCATCTCAGTTTTTGGGTGGTTCGAAAGTGAAATGGCCTCACAGCAAGTGGAAAGTTGACTAAACTCAGACTTCAAAACTCAACCTGCAGTTTATTTAACAATCACACAAAACTGCATATTCACGCACCACGTGCTTACATAAATCAGATGGGCTCGGCCTCAACAACAAAAAAAAAACCAATTCATTTACGGAAACCATACTCAACCTTCCACATCATCTTCAAACATATCTGGGCACCCAAAACTTACCACTTTAAACCGCGACCCCTTTTTGTGTACAATTTGAACCGCAACCTTCTCCATTTCAACAAATAATATTTACGCACGTACATATTTGTTGTCTCAGTAATTAGCATTAATTTACATTTTAAGTTAAGTCATTTGTTTAGATCTTCATTTTAAAATTTTTCAGTTTTATCGAGTATTTTTCTATTTTTTAAACTTATTTTGGAAGACTGTCGTGACCCCTCTCAAAACAGCCCGCAACCCCTTTAGGGGTCATGACCCCCAGTTTGGGAACCATTGCTCTAGGCCATCTCAAACGCTAAGAAGCTACCTCTCGCATCCCCAGGGGCTACATCCTCCCGGAAGCGGAAATACGTCGCGCAAAATGGCTGTATCACGTGACACAGTGGCAATATTTAACTCAAATTACATAATTAAAACTACACAAGAAAACATACTCATTATAAACTAGACAGGATTCTTGCAAGTCACATAATATAATGGCAAATCAATGGTCTGAATACATCCATTATTATTGATGCTGATGGTTCTTAGTATTTTAAACAACAGATTGAATGGCTTGGCCGATTGGTAAAACAAATAATAATTGTACAAAACTTACAAATTACAGATTAATATTAAGTACCGGTAGCTGTCCTTGTTTGGATTTTGTCAAACGTTCTTGTTTGTCTATTATCATTATGGTACTTTAACAGATTAGCACTATAGCCTAAAGGAAATGTTTGTTTCACTCGACCCTTCAATTTCCGTGGCACACATAACACACCCTAAACCCAAAGTAGGTCGGGCTCCCAAAACTTAACTGAACGCCCAAGATACTGTATAACTAGGGCTCGGTTTAGACAACACTTCGCACCTAGCTCAGCATCCAGGGATCCTGTGCCAATACTGCTGTCGGGCTTAACGTATTGAAACGACACTCAAATTTACAAGAATTACTCTTAATTACAGTAGTTACCATACCCCTATCACAGTACTGTATGCAGTTAATACTCTGCAAAAAGAAAAGAGAATAAAAAAACAACTCTTAGATAGAGGTAGGGTGGGATGGCCAAGTACTTCACAATATAGTTAATTAGAGTTTCAATGAAAAAAAAAAGGGGGAAAAAAAATATATCAAAAAAGTATTTCTATCAATAATGAATTAGAAAGGAAGAAATTTAAATGATTGCTTAGACATGGATTGTGTTACAGCAGTTCCCCAAATAGTTTTCTGAATCCCCGGAGGAAACCTTCCATATTGGCCAGGAGAATAATTATTACTAAGATCAATAATTATAAAAAGAGGAATACCACCATTTCACTTTTGATTAATTTTAACTGCACAGCAAGCTCTCTAGAGCTCTGTGTACTTCTAGTTGTACTATCTTTCCTTATGAACTCTACACTCCACTTAAGGGTTGTGTACAAGCCTTAGTACAATATGTTATACACTCGTGATGTGTGCAGCCTAAGGATGTTTACACATTGGAGGCGTACCTCCACCTCCTTCTCTCTGAGTTGATGGACCAATTTTCATATGCCCATTGCAGTGTTCGTGTTCACTTTTTCACATTTAAACTGGTTTGTCATATCAATCTTCTTTAGGTATATATGTTTCATTAATCACTATAAGTTATCTGCAGATATATTCAACATCCTTATGATTGTTCCATTCGAAATGTATATGGGGTATTTATAAATGTGTTACTTAGTAGTATTGTTTAAACACAAATTTGCATTTAAACAAGATTATAATTACATTGGAGACATCTACATGAACTTGTATTATGTCAGACACAATTGAATGGTAGAGGCACTGAACCTGCTTCATATAGTAGAATCATAAAAATAGGAGTACTGGAACATAACTCCTCTCTCTCTTTCTCTCTCGCGAATATTTTGCCTGAGGGATGTATTTCTAGATCACAATGCGTAATGCCAAGATTTTGTACTTTATAGTTTGGCCCAAGAAATGAAAGTATAGTGAAGTGTTTGCCCATAAAGTTGACAAAACCGGTTACGTACGTAGGATTATTCTGTTTTTTAAATTTGTCTGTATTGACTTTCTAAAATCTTGCTCATTTAATACAAGAAGGGACATGGTAAAGTAATAAGAAATGTAGAAGTAGTCATGCTACTGATTGCTTCTTATGATCAGATGTACATACTCACAGCCTGGTGCTTGTTGCAACATTACACAGAAAAATATGGTAAGATGCATTTTGAACTTTCTTGTGTGGCAAATATGGGTGTGTTAAGAAGTTTGACTGATAGTTAGGGGCCGGTAAATTTCGCTGATTCAATGACCTGTATAATTTTCTTGGCTTTTGGGATTGAGCCAAGAAAATTACGACAATGGCCACGAAAGCCTGCAATCTTTGTCAATGACCTGTATGTTAGAATGCACTATCCTGTGCATACTCAAGCTCCGACAATTTGTCCATTAGCTGCTACTGACTGGAACAACAGACAATGAATGAATAGACGGGGCTTGAATATGCATAGGACAATGGATTCTAGCATGCGGATCATTGAATCCGCAAAATTTTCCGGGCCGTACTGATGGTGCAATAGTAATCATTGAAATTGGTGGGTGAATAACGAGGATGTTGCTGAAAAGTTAAATGAAAATCTATTGTTAGCTACATTAGATAGACCTTATATAACTTGTATCTACCGGGTGAGGCAGAAAGGTTGGATGTTTTTGAAGTGGCTAGTACTCCCCTCCTAATGGGGCAAGCACTATGTGGCAAGTCCCCTCCTAATGGGGCAAGCGCTATGCTGCAAGTCCCAACAGGTTCGTGAGGCCGTAACATTATTTTGTCAGTTGAAGTCGTGGAGCCATGTACAGTAGAACACAGCATGTTTGCGTACGACAGTTTTGTCCAAAATAATGAGTCTATCGCAGAACTTTAGCGTGAATTTTATCGCTGCTTCAACATCCACAGAAATCGAGCTGTTCCCGTGCAAAACACCATTCTTCATTGCGTTGAAGCACTTCATACAGGAGGGATTTTGATGAACAGGGGCTCCACAAACGGCTCGAACCCCTGAAAATGTGGAAGTTGTTCGACAAGCCCTTCTGCGCAGTCCACATCAATCTGTTCGGCGGTATGCTACTGAACTTCACCTCTGTTATCGTTCACTAAGGCGTAATTTACTTTAGAGCTGCATTTACACCCATACAAATTGGCCATTGTACAACAGTGAATCAACAGAACTGCTGTTATTGGGCTTATGAAAATCCTAGAAATTTCCATGAAAGGCAGCTATATAGCCAGAAAGTGACAGCTTGGTATGCTATAGCCAAAACTTGCATCATCAGCCCTACTTTTTCGAAGACGATAATGGGAATGCTGTTACCGTGAACTCAGAACACTATGTCAAGATAATCAATAACTTCTTTATCCCTGAATTACGACGACGATGACAAATAACTATCCGACACTTCAACGGACATTATTCGCCCTCTCTTCCCTGGTCACATTATTTACAGGTTTGTTAAAACTCACTTGCCTCGTCGGTCTCCCGATTTATCCACGTGGAATTTTTTCGTGTGATGTCACTTCAAGCCATGCGTATACGAGCAGAAACCATGAACAGTTGACTAATTGAAGGTAGCGATTTGTGTGGCAGCCACCCAAATCGACTGACCAATGTTGGAAAGAGTGAATACCAACTTACAAAAACGCCTTCAAAAGTGCATCGCTTATCGTGGCCGCCACATGAAGGATGTGATTTTCCACATTTGATTGTCTCAATTGTAGTGGAAAGACGAACCAGAATCTGCCAATAAATTTTGATTGGACAATGGAATGATTTTATGATGTTCTTAAAATAATTTGTCCTTTCTGTCTCACCTTGTAAAACATACAGACAAACTTCAACAGGTGTTTGCTCAGGTGAAAATAGAATGTTTGATGTAGAGTACCCATAGTCTAGCTCTCGTAGGAAATGCTGCAGATGCTTCTAAAATTAGAGAAAATACGAAAAATATTTGTAATATTTAGGAAACTACTTGCTTGATGGAAACAAATTTCTGGTTACAAAATAGTTTTACCAACATCACTAATAGCGTGAAGGATTTGTACATTTAACACACCTCAATCATGTTGAAAGGGTGTGGTACTACCCTTATTTCTTTTAAAAATGAATGTGACAGTAAAAAGCTGCTATGGTTGGAAATTTACTTAAAATTAATGTCTCTTGCAAAAAACTATCTAACGCTTGCTCTTTTAGGACAATCATTAAATGTTTGACTTCACAGAGAATTTATATTGCCTACCAAGTATGCAACCAGGAATGACTGTGCCACACTGGAGTGATGTGTGGGCAGTTGGTTTGTGGCAACTCTGAAACGTAAGCTGCTTTGTGTAGTGCGTTGCTACAATAAGATTGGTGTAAGTCGTGCTTCCCTCCCCTCCGACCCTATATTATCTTTGTTCTAGTTTCCCTTCCAGAACAGGGCTGAAGACTATAGACTACAAATGCACACTTCACTGTACTTTGCATGCATTGTGATGCAAGTTGACAATGTACACCAACGCAGAAATGACTTATGTGGTTCTGCTGTATGGTGAAGTTAAAGGCAATGCACGAGCTGCTGCACAATTGTATCATGGAGAAAACCTTCACAAGTTACCCAGAGACTGCGTGAAACAGGCACGTTCAAGACGTGAGGTGGCTCTGCCTACTCGACAAATGTACGTACACCAAATGTGGGTGAGGTTCAACGTTGTGGAGGAAAACCCGTCAACAAGCACCTGTGCCATTGTGCACAGAATGGAAGTGTCCCATTGAATTGTATGGCATCTTATGCATGAGCAACTGCTACGGTGGTACCACACATACAGTGAAATCTCATTAAGTACATGAAGGGAACTTGAAATTTTATATTTAATACTGAAAATACATACTTTATACGGAAGAGTTTCTAAATGGAAAGTCTGGTGTTTATATTTTTCTGCTAACTCTAGTTTACCCTGGTCTCAAGCTGAGTTGATAGCACTGTCAGTTAAGTTAGCTCTGATTACTTTTTGGACATAATGTAATAAAATTTCACTTAGGACATTTTTAAATACTTGTATGTTGAAATTGTTTGCATGTATAAGATGCGTGCCACAGGCAGTGCATCTTTTTATTTCAATGGACTGTGGTGAAGGAGTGATCAGTCCATCAAGCAGATCTGGGTTCGATTCCCAGCAGAGTCGGGTTCTGGATTTTCACACGTGGGAATTGTGCAGGGTAACGTCGTGTGTTCACCCCCATTTCTCTCACCCATCTTATTCCGACATCTCTTCGTTGTTTGACATCATCTGTCACAGCAAGACGATGTCTACCGGCTCCTAGTCGTGATTATATGTGACATGTATTGAGGTTAAAAATATGTATACAATGCAGTGTTTCCTGGAAAGTAATGCTGAAATCACAATGGTATGACCAAATCGACACAAACAACAAAAAATGTCAGCCAATCAGCATCAACACAAATCTGTGAGATCACAGAAACATTTTGTTGATTGGCTGACATCTTTTGTTATTTGCATCATTTCTATTGCACCATTAAGATCCCACCATAAGTGGGGTTTTGTAGCTACATTTTAGTTGAGTTTGAGAGGATCATAGTAACTTTAAGGTTAAATTTATATTGAAATGCATAAGATAAACAAACTAAAGTGTATGAGGAATACTTAAATTTGTGTTGAGAAACTGTATAGTGAAGGAAATTTCTTTAGTTTTACAGACACTTAGTTCACTTTCAAACTGCCATAAGTCAACAAAAAAAAATATTTTTTTTTTATAAGGCAGAGATACTGTCAGTGTGCTTCAAGTATGTTGTGACTGCGCTCTGACAATCCTCGTGTACCAGAACATTAGCTGTCTGTGGCTAGGCCAGCTTTGTCTATCGCTACTTAAGTTCGACAAATAAGTGCTCTTTTTGTAGCTTCCAACACAGACTTGCACAGCTAATTCCTCTCCTCAGCACTTTTTATGGTGCCTCTCTCCAACCTTCTGCAAGCCATTGTGACAGCCTCACTGGTGTAAGTAATACTTGCAGAGCTTCCCAACACCTTGGCTGGCTTGTAAACACGTTAGTCAGTGGCGACTCGAGAAAATATTCCAAAGGAGGGTATGAAGCCATTGTTAATGATAGGAGGTTTATATGAAGTACCGACCCCCCTCAATAATAAGGAAGGCCAGGGGTCGTACTCTGGAAAAATTAGGATATTTAGGTGCAAATTGAGGTTATTTAAGCAATTTTTGAAGTTAAACGTTATTGATACAGCTGGTAGAAATTATTATATTTTTAAGGATGTATTTTATTTTGTGAACAATTTTACAATGTTGGGGTCTACTATCATCAAGCTGCCAGTCCCTGCACGCAGTGTCAAGAAAGCATGTGATTAGTTAAAAGGAGTCTTCGCCAGTGTTGAATTTCCACCTTTGACGTGTGAGAACAGCGTAGCGACAAGAGAGAGTGTCCCACGCTTGACGAAAAGCATATTGCCTCTATTAGCAGTGCGCCAAACTGGCATGCAAGGTTTTCGTTTTCCTACAGGACTTGAAGCGGTGACCACAACATTTTACTTTTGAATAATATGAAGTAAAGACCAACGCATGCCTCTCGCTTAGCACTGTACGAATTCAGGTTATATTTTCGGAGTTAACAGCAGTTAAAAGAAACTCGTTTTTAGTCATTTTGAGCGGCCTAGAAATCATGATTCTAACAAGCGTGCTGAATTTTTAAAAACATAGAAGCGTAGTTTTAAGTGTGTGTTCTTTTCATAGATAAACATGATGTGAATAAGTTAAGCGGTTCCGGTGCCTTTAACATGATACATAACCTAAACACATTTCGAATTAATTGAAAATGTAATTGGTACAGGCACATTTTCAAACATATTTATTTCTGTTCATAATTCGCTTTAGACTAGTGTCCTGTTAATTATATTTGTAACAAATAAGATTTATTTACATTACTATACCCACCTGTAAAACAAAAATAACACAACAAAAACAATGATACGCGTTTTTTCATCACAACCTGCCAACCAAACAAAGTTTTCGTAAATTATTGCACTAAAATTATGAACGTTTATTTTCTTTGTGTGTGTGATATGTTCACGACGAATTCAGTTCCGGCCTTGGATGGCCAAGATTATTAATTTTAAGTCGATCTTGATAGACTAATTGTTTCTGTAAAATACATTTCAGTTTGTCCATTTTGTTCTTTGAATGAACACCATGGCAAAAAAAATGTTCTTAAATGTGTGGATGTAAAATTTGAATAATTCATGCAAATTCTGCAGTCTTGTTCAAATTAGTGTGTAAACACATAGTTATACTTTCTTTCGACTAGTTGTGACTTTTTAAAATGTGTTGTGACACTGGAAGGGAACAGCAAAACACACAGTCTACCTATTGAGCTCTTAAACTATCTGAAGGGTGCGGGCGCAGGCTGTGTGGGTCCAAAGACTTTGGCCGTCTCTGAGCCCTCTCATGTGTTCCCGGCAAGGGAAAAAAACTTGTATTGTCGTAGGTGCAAGCTGCCTGTGCCCGCGGGCCATGGCGTGGCGTTGGATAAAACATTCTCTTTGCATAACAAGAGCAGACACTACTTATAACTTTTTGATAAAGTATTCATTAATAATTGAAATACTTTTGCACTGAAATACGAAAAATTAATTTTAAAAACTATGTTTAATTACTGTGGTGTGTTTAATATTATTTGGGAGCAGGGACACTGGAACGTATTTGAGTTGGCGATGGGGGTGGGGGGGGGGAGTCCTCCCCTGGAAAATTTCAGTTTGTAGGTGGAAAATGGTGGTATTTAAGCAGTACCTAAATATACAATATACAGTGGGCAGAAATCTGAGTATTTTTAAGGATGTAATTTATAATTTAATGCCATAAACTTAAAATAAATTAAAATAATTTATGTATGCAGCATTTTTGTCCAAATGTCTTCAATTTATTTAGTAATAATTTTGTGAGTGTGCCTGTCACAGGAACTTACAACACAACCAGAAAAAAAAAATGCTTGTGCAACCAAGTACTCCCAATATAATACGTGCACTATCTCACGTGCTACGTAATAATCTAACTATTTTGCAAACATTTAGATGTTCAAACAAATTTGGCTCAAATTTGTGCAATAATATACATAATTCAACTTTACATTTTGGAATATCCTTTATGCACTTATTAATATCTCTAAATACATATTATTAGATTAAGTAAGCAATTTAATCTAAATGTATCATTAACTAAAAAAATTCAGTTGCACTGTTGTGCACAAAGACATTTGCGAAAGAAATCAAACACTAAAATACATTACTAATACTGTACATGTTCAAAAATATTCTATTCTGACTGAAAATATAATTTATAAATTTAAATAATTCTTCAATGATTTTTGTACCTGGTTACCAAACCGTTAATCTGTTCGACTTTCATGGGGAATAAAAAGTGTGAAATGTGTTTTCCATTATTCCTCCATATCTAGCACACTATTCAAGATATATATTTGGTTTTTGCTTTCAAATTAATTAAGTTAATGCCCAAAAAGTTGTTCCAGGATCTTTCGAAATTTGACTTCCATGAGATGGAACGGAGAAAAAGTGGTTTGTGTGAATTGTTTACGTAGCTGGAACAGAATGGGCTACATTTGCAATTTCTACGTTACTTGGATACTTAAACAAATGTCAATGATGGGATTTAGAGAAGTTTCGAAATTTGATACTTTAGGGGGTGGAAAGACTTGTAATGTTTTCAATTATTCCTGCCTACACATTGAACCATTTGAAATATGAAAGTGATTTTGGTTTTAGTATTATGTTGCAGGCAAAAATACCCAAAATACTATTTCAGATTTTGTCAAATGCAATTCCAAAAGGAAAAAAAAAAAATGTTATGTGTTTTTGATTCATAAAGAATATATATAGTCATATAGACACCATTAAAATTTTATATATTGATGACATTTTTGCTTATGAATAATGCTACTTGAATGCCTGGAAAGTAATATCATGATTTTATGATATTTGATGCCTACGGAGGTGAAAAATGTTTTCAATGAATCAATATATCTTGGACCCAGCGGGCTGTCGTTTGTCTATGAGGTACCCATAAAATATTCTAATACATTATTTAAGAAGAATTTTTCTATTGTCAGTCTCTATGGGGGTGAAAAGACATAGAAAGTGTTCTAAAAATATCCTCGATATTGTTCGAATCATTAGAGATATAGATAGGTAGGTAAGTGGGCTTTACATTCCTTCAACATTGAGGTCATTACAGACGTTACACTCAACTTGGTACTATGATAGGATTTAGGAGAGGAGTTAACCATGGCCTTTGTTAAAGAACCATCCCAGCATTCACCTGGAGCGATTTCGAGACACCATGGAAACTGAAATCTGGGTGGCCAGTTCGATACTAATGTCCTCCCAAATGAAAGTTCAACGCTCTGTCATTCGAGATATAAAACTATTTTTCTCTCTGTGATGTTTACGTAAATGTTTCTATATATATTTCAGGATATTTTGAGATTCAAACACTCTAGGTTGATGTGTGTTTCAATGGATCGTTGATTTACCTACAACTACATGTTAACGTCTTAATTTTAGTTCAATTGGATACTAATGGGCTACAAATGCCTGTTTACGATATGTAAGTAAAATTTTTAAAAATTCCACACCTAAAGTGACTAAAAGACATAAACTTGATTAGCCAACGATATCTAGCTAATCAGTTGAGATATTGAGGTGGTGTTTGCTTCAGAATGATGTGTACGGAAATATTTAAAGAAAAGTTGTATATGTTACTTACTGGATAAAGTAAATTAATTACAGTGGGAAGGGGAACTTAGTTTGTAAACTTCTAAGGCAGACGGTCTGAAAAGCAAGTACGACCAGGAGTAAGTAATTTAAACTGGGGTTACATTTTGTAATTCTATCTAGCTGTATTGTCGTATAACCTGTATATATAGCCCATATATATATATATATATATATATATATATATATATATATAGAGAGAGGGGGGGGGGGAGAAGAGAAAATGAATATTTTATTTATTGTGTTTACTATCATGAATACTTTCGATGTTACATGGATCATTGAAGTTAATTTCAGCATTTGCTTCTGATTAAAGTATGTAAACATGTAAGTTACTTCCAACTGCACAAGCCGAAGTTTTATTCAAGCCAACATATGTTTTAAAAATTAATTTTTCAAGAAACATTGTCAGCAAACAGCAAGCACTGCACGACATGATTTCCCTCACAAGATGCCACTATTGTGCACAATGTACAACAATCATTACTACAAAGTGTAAATTATATGAAGTTAAGTTTAGTACCCTACTTCTGTTTGCATTTCAGCCATCTTACAACTATTGGTATTAATTATTTTTTTTTTTTTTTTTTTTTTTGCGAATCAGGGCCAAGGCAACCACATCATCAATTATGCCACAGGTGCAACATATGTATTAATATGAATGATTTTGACCTTATTCCATAAACTTCGTCTGCTTAAGAGAGAGCATTTTAACCATTAATTTGGTTACAGCGTATTAGAAATGAAATAGTACGGAGTGTACATGCGAATGTGACCAGCTGCAGCAGGCATTCATTTAAAATCAGTTATACATTTAAAATACCCAATGTAATATCTGTAACACTTAAATGGTTTTAAGTTTAGGTAATTACCACGAAAAGAAAAAAAACAGGCTTTATCAGTCTTTGAAATAGGTTAGCGAGCGACAGTCGTCTGGTGCTCGGTCTGACATAACCTTCAAACATGTTTAAATTATACGTTACCACGTTTGGTAACAAGAAAGCAGGTGTGCTACCAAAGACGATGTGCTAAGTTAAGAGCATTCGATCTAATTCGTACTTCCAATAGACTACAGCTGTTTTAAATTGTGTGCTACTGTGACGGAAATTCCACTCCCCCTTTCACTCATCTTCCGCCATCTTGTTTCGGCGGTGACGCTAGCGCAGCGGGACGGCGAGCATTGCAAGGCATAAAATCGTTCTCAGTTTGTTCGGAACTGTCACAGCAGAAAGCCGTGTAGTTGGTGTAGTGGCGTGTGTTTGTGAGAAACGTTCGTTCTGGTGGCTGCTGCCTTCAAAATTCGGACAGCTACGATGAGACGCAACATTAAACTGCTGCTACTCTTTTCTATGGCCTGGATGTTCGTCATTGTTTACTACCTGCAAGTGTCCAGAGACGGCAAGGTTGGTTCCTCTGTTGTTACCCAATTTTTTTTTCTGCCGGCGTAAATGGTTGTTTTCTTGCTCCAGTTATAGTTATTTTATTTCCCTCCGATGCCCTGTGGTCTCTAATATATATTTTTCTAATCGTGTTTTATCTCCCACCGATTCTGTTAATATTTTCACAATATTATTATCAAAATTCACGTTCGCCTTGTCAAAGAAAACTGGCGGTATAATGGGACTCTTCAAATGAGCCCTTGTCATTTAATCAGCCTTTGTCGCGTTTTCTATTCATTAGTGACGCTACAGTTATTTTTAACGGAGTATATTCATTAAGTATATCCACTGTTATTAAATTGCCATTGGTTAATGTACTTCTGGTTACAATCACTATCACGTGGATTTGGTGTGTAAATAAATAAGTGACCAGAATGAGAAATTTACATTTTTTTATCATATTTTAAAATGACGTTAGCAGTCGTTCATTATTTATTTGTTCTTTCATTCAAGTGGATCGACGACTTATTAGCACGCATTACGTTACGTATGGCCTACGCTTTATTTCCGCGTGTTTATTTTGCGTAGAAGCGGCACGTGAGTTGCTCAAATTCCCGGTTTGTTTTTTCTTTCATGTTCGCTCATTTGTTATTAATTCCACAGCTTGTCTTAATCTTCAGTAAATTTAATCGTGTAGTAAACATGGCTTAGTGAGCGCTGGTACTTAACGCATGGTTGTGTTGTTATTGTCAACGTTGTGCGTAGTGCACTGCAGTCCAGAGGGTCGAAGAAAACGAACCCCTCTATCCCCTGGAATGATGTGACACTCCCCCCGTTCCTATGCATGCTTCCGTGTGCAATCGAACTGGTGAATACTGGTTACATAATGCGCGACCTAACACCCAAACCGTAAGAAATTAATTTGCAAGTAGTGTGGCAAGTACTTGCTTACTGGAATTATAGTGAATGAGAAAGACTTGTTCATAATGGTACTGCTTATTGGAACGTTGTCAAGTGTTTCTATTTAGCATGTTTACTTAATTGTCATAAATTAAATACGGGAACAAAAAAATCAAAGTGATAAATTTTAGTATAGGTCTCCATAATTAATGAAGTCTATATTACGAGGCAATGTCGGAGTATTGGTCCCTTGAAGGCGCGGGGTTACGTCTACCATGCAAGGGACAAGAGAACACAGACTTTACCATCACATTCTTTGAATTCTTTCTGTGAGATTTGCATCGGCGTCATTAGCTATGCAGTTCTAGTGGAACACTACTTTCTATAAAATAAAATTTTTGTTTGCAAATTGTCACATTAGCCTACGTCGTGCTTTTGATGACTATAACTCGCGTAGTTATTGAAGTAAATAATTAACAGGGGAGATTTAATTTTGCAACAAGTAACATGAAGGAAGGGGGGTAAAACCGTAACTATGTTCCCCACACCCTCGGTCCACTAATTAGCCTACGTCTGTGATATTTTCAAGGGCTAGGTTTCTAATTTCAGTTTATAGTTTGTAAAATGCGTACTATTTTCTATAATTTTCGTGCTAAATGTGACAACATAGCACGGAGCGTGTTCCCCTTTTAGCTACACACCACGGCCGTAGAAGAACAGGTCTAGACACTCGCATGGAAACTTGACCCCCTTGTTGTTTGGATGCAGTTCACCAAGTTACCGAGAATGCTACACATTTTTGGCGTTGTACTCCGGGCGGTCGAGCTCAAACTCCGTCCACTGAGATAAACATTTTATCGAAACGTATTTTTTTTATCAATTTATTAAATATTTCCTTCGCTCACAATTTTTAATCATGGCTCCAGAAATTTTTTATTTACTTTATAATGTTGACAATGGAAAAAGCGGGCGGAGTTTCAGTCCGACCGCCCGGATTACAGCACCAAAAAGTACAACATTCTCGGTAACTTGACGAACTACAGCCAAACAACAAGGGGGTCAAGCAAAATACATGGGTAGATAGGCGAGTGTCCAGGCCTGTTCTTCTACGACCGTGCTACACACATCTTAACCATTGTTCTAACCATCATGTACCCATGGATATGGCATTAAGAATACATAAATAAGGTTCTGCAAGATAATAGTTTTTTCTCATCGCTCCATGGGCCTCTCCGGTAAGTAAATTTAGGGGGGGACATGTGATGTAAATATTTTTGACGAATAGAAGTAAATATATCCTAATAGAATGTTTAATAAATAAATTTGTCTTTCAAACAGGTTGAGCACTGAAATAATTATCCTTTACGTGTATTAATATTCAAGTTAACAATATATAAATAACACACAATACCTTCACTTGAACATCAATATGTCCCTGTGTCCCCTCCACATGGAATGTTTGGAGGGGACATGTCCCCCCATAACCCCCCCCCCCCCGCCAGAGAGGCCCATGCATCGCTCACATTCACATGAAGCCTACACTGGTAACATATCACAGAATAAACAAAGGTATGAGAAGCTAACTTCGTAGACTTTTCGCGAACTCATCCGTCTGATTGTTTATGTCGGGGGCCATGTTCTGATTGCGTTTTTACGGCTCGTAAAATCGTGTTTTTATATAATATTGCGGGGTTGTGATGACTTTGTATAGTATTTTTTTCGTTTGCGTTAGAAGACTTGTGTAATTTGTCAGGTACAAGCATTTTAAAGTATTCTTGGTCTCTTTTCCTTGACAGATAGTTACAAATAAGCAGTGCGAGAGTACAAGTCCCGAGCAGCCCAAACGTGATTCTGAATTTACTTGACGTAACATGCCTTGCTTGACGTGGAGTGCAAGGTCGTATACAGGGGGGTGTTTTCCGTGTTCAATCCCCCCCCCCCCAAAAAAAAATATGACGGACGAAAAAATTAATATTACTACCACTGGTATATTCAATTTTTCTATAATAATACTGCTTAAATATCACAATTTTGCACCTCAAAACCCAAATTTTTCTGGGGGAGGACTCTCCGCTTTAACTGTGGGGATCGGTGTTCCCATTTGAACCCCCCCCCCTTCCCAAACTCAAATCCTGGGGCTGATTAATTATAGCTTTTTATGGATGCAACACAAAATTTGCGTCTCGTTGCGCTGCATTGGAATTACATACTCATGTAATGTCATATAAGAAGCATTTAACTGCGCTGTGTAGGTGCAAATAGCAGGTGGCGATGTTTAATCGGCCCCCTGGCCACGCCACTGCAAGACGGGACTTTGTGTGTGCTGTGTAGCCATGTTGTGTGCGAATAATGTGCAACATTTTGCCACTTACATTTTCGTCTCCAATTGAACGCACTATTCGCGTGGCGTGCTTCTTATACGGCGGTTTTTGGACATCCTGTATTGCAGCCCTACAGTGCATTGTGGTTGTATTAGAGCTACGCTGTCAGTAAGGCACTAATCATACAGGGGCTGGAAGTAAAGCGGCCAAGCCATGAAGACGAAACCATTGAAGATGTCAGGAATGTGTCTAATATTGTTCTTGTCACCATCAGTGAAATTTGTATTACGGAAAAGCTGAGGAGTGATACTTATATGAGAGTAATTTCACTGACGAGCATAATAGAAGTCTACGTGATTTATTAGGAGAGAATTTTTTTTTTCTGAAGGGAGCAGATGTTGTTAAGCCGCGACGTGTGTTGAAAACTGTTTCTGTTATCTGGCATAATATTTTTAAAACAAAAATTATGTGGTTTTAGTTAAGTCAATTATTGACTTCAGTGCTGTCCGGGATGGTTCCGAGTTCCACACGTGGGACTCGAACTGGACACTGCTGTTAGTAGGTGGGTTTTCTCGGGGATCGCGCCTCTTTTCCCTGCCGTTTTATTCTGTCGTTGCTCCATACCCACCTCATATCACCCCTTGCCAGCGCCAGAATCCTCTTCACTCCAGGTACTACATATCCGCTGGTTGAAAGTAAAGTTACACAGACGGCGTCACTTCAGCGACTCGGCCCAACGTGACTTATGACTCTACACTGTCATTTGTCTCGAACTACGCAGTAAAGCCCATTGCACGCGTCTGTCATAGTTTTGTTTGTAATATAATAGGCAGCCAGAAAAAAAACAGCTTTAAAATAGTATATGTATATGATATATTCTGTTCGGAAAGTATCTTCTGTAATTTGTTCCCTTTATCGTGAATTGGAGACAACTTCTCAATTGTTTCGCCAACTAACGCTTTCGCGAATCCACTGCATTACACTTAACACGTCAGAAAGCGGCCATTTTAAAAGGGCCCCGAAGCATGAATTAAAATTCAATACTAAAAAATATGCGTTTTTAAAAGTCAATATAAAAAATCATTGATTCCAAGTTTCGTAAATTTGCTGAGCAAACGTTTTGCCAAGCTAGGTAGTTTTTTTTTCTTTCGTATTAGTGAAGGAAAAAAAACATTTTTTTTTTTTAACGAAATGAAAAATAAAAGTTTGGTAATAAAATCAGTCAAATGGTATACATTTATACGTTGGCGTTTTGCAAAATAATCCACTAATTGTTCCCAAAAAGATACAATTTAATTTTTGCTTATTTTTATAAAAAGTATTGAGGTACAAACAATGATATATTTGTGACAAAACAGTGTAGGGGTTCTTCGTTATGAAAGTTATATTGCTTTAAAAATATTTTCTAAGTCGCTGTTCATGTACCGGGCATGGCCTTGGGTGTAATCTCTTGCACCGGAATCAAATGTGAGAAATTATGTACGTCAGATTGTATTTTTAAAAAATAAGTCACTCCGGGAAAATAATATCCAAAAACTGGACTTCTAGAAATTTTAATTTTTGCAAAGGCTTTGATGAACGTGCAGTTTTTAATACATGTACGAATAATTGATTTGTATTGCACGCAGATGCCCATCGTGCCACAGGCAGCCTAAAGCCAACTATGCACATCTTAGTGGAGAGAAATTTACAAATTTTTATTGTCTAGTAACAATATTAATTTTAGTTTAATAAATTAAGGCTATAGCAAATAACCGGCAATGTTTCCTCATAGAAACATAAAATTATACTATTAGGTGCGTATTACAGGTTTAAATCGGTACTGGGAATTATTTGGTGAGATCGATGTTATTTCTTAAAATTTAAATTAGCTTAATTATTTCATAGTTATGTGAAAAGGATGTATGTAATAAAAGGTAACGTAATTATCTATTGAAATTCTTTCAGTTAAATCTTGTCAAATTTTCAATTAGGAAGGAGTTAAAAATAATAAGGTCACCAAAATAACGACGCTTAAGAGGGCGTGGTACATAATAATTCAACGCTAAAAGCATTAATCTGTAAGTGTAGGTTTCGTGGAAAATTATACTATAACAATCCTAGACAATAGTTTTAGCCAGCGTTTTAAACAAAATTGTTTCCAGTTTCACGAACTTCTGAGGCACAATCTCTGATGCCAGAACCTCATTCATTTAACTGCGGCGCAAGAGATCACTCGAAACGAATTAGTAATTCTGGATGAATATTTACTCATAAAGTTGGCAAATGCCATTACCCAGGATTTTCATTGAGTGTTTTATCCACATTGGCTTCGAAAAAAAAAACGTAGAAATTAATTGATGTCTTCAGCGTTTATTTATCTTTCACGCACTCTTAAGGGTACAGGTTCCTATTTCTGCTGTTTTTGAGAGTTTTGTTTTTTAAATCCTGAAAGGGAGCAGATACCGCAAAACCGTTATAAAGAAATGTTGTAATTTTTTTTGTACTGTGTAGTTTTTTTTTCCTAACACAAGTTTATATAATTTTTCTTAGTGATCGAGTTAATTAAATTTTATTAAAGTCAATGATAAGCCAAAATTACAGTTGCTACTTTTTTGAAAAATTAAGTTACATAGTACGAACAAATTTCAACATTTCAATGTAACGGTTTTGCGGTATCGGCTCTCCTTCAGGATTTATAAAATTAAACTTACTAAAATTGTCTAGATAGGGCTTGTGGTGTTAACTGGCGTGCAGTCTTCTCGCCGACTACTCGTCTCTGAGACATTCAGTGGTGACCACGGTCGTAGAAGAACAGATCTGGAAACGTGACCCCTCTGGTTGTTTGGCTGCAGTTCACCAAGTTACCGGTAATGTTATACATTTTTGGTGCTGTAATCCGGGCGGTCGGGCTGAAACTCCTCCCACTTCCCTCCCACTGAGATAAACAATTTATCAAAACGTATTCTTAATCAATTTATGAAGTACTTCCTTCACTCACAATTTTAAATCATGGGTCCAGCAATCTTTATTTACTTTATAATGTTAACAATGGAAAAAAGTGGGGCGGAGTTTGAGTCCGACCGCCCGGATTACAGCGCCAAAAAGTACAACATTCTCGGTAACTTGACGAACTACAGCCAAACAACAAGCGGGTTAAGCAAAATACATTGGTAGATAGGCGAGTGTCCAGACAAGTACTTCTACGACCGTGGTCTCGACCTTATCGATGCAATATTAAATATAAAGGTGTGCTGTGCAAGCCTACATCTGTTAACAGATCCTGCGCTAAGACGTTGACACCTAGAAACAACCGCACCTACACCCATTTTCGGCAGCGTGAAAATACAATTTACAGGTTTTATATTCACTGAGATGCTTCGCAACAGTATCCCACTATATTAGACCAGCTTCAACCATGGGCGCAAGAATTTTCACAAGACAGCCTTCTAAGGCAATGCTCTTTAGTTTATACTGTTTGTGCGATACTTATTTTTTCACGCCTAAACGAGAGCAGATATTAAAAACCTGTCTGACAGTTTTGATTAAAATGGTTTTGCCGTGATAGCTAAATTTTTTCAAAGCAAGAAATGACACGATTTCGATTAATAAGTCAACTAACCAGAATTTCGTTAGTTACGTGTTTAGCTAAAACCATAGTGTTTACTACCTTAAGGGCGCGGTTCAGATATTCCGGTGTTTTGAGGACTTTAAAACTACATTTTATGAATAACTTTGTAATTGCATATATTTGTGAATTTTTTTATGTAAAGAATAGACTTGGTTCTAGCGGCAAATACTAACAGAACTGTAATATAAATGCGTATACCAAGAAAAAACTCGAACCGACTATAGCTAATAATTTTTCAT
>PNEQ01083240.1:0-15320 GCA_003012365.1 Medauroidea extradentata | reverse complement strand
TGTGCAGCAGTAACCAGCAGGGAAATCCTATTCCGGGAATGCAGGTACGGTGACGGCAGAGTAAACGGTGCCAAATGAATTGGGCACGAAATATTTAGTGAGTGCTAAACCGGAGGAACGCTCCATTCAGTTCGCGACCCCTTGGCGGCTTTCAGTTGGATATATTTAAAATACGTGTAAAGTGTGTATGTACGCAAATGTAGCCGCACAAATCGATTAAAGTGATAAAACGATTTGTATTGTATAAATTACCAAGGCAGCAATAACACTCTCTCAATAGCATTTGTAAATCGTAAACAATTCCAAGTCCTATGGTGATAAGGGTTAGGCTTGATGTGTGCCATTTCTGTTACGTGGGCCGAGCGACAGGGAGGCGCATTATTGATCGGGCCTAGCCGACGGGGCAAGGAATTGGCCCTTTCAGAATGATTCTCATGCCGTACGATGATTAACCTCGTTGTGTTATGTTTATAGACTCTTCTACATGCTGTTAACAGCAACAGCTGCATTTCTAGCAAGCTTCTAGTAGGTACTTGAGATGAGTACCATGGGTTTCATCGAGGTAGCTATCATAGTGTGTTAGATATAATAGTAACCATTGTAATATCTGTGACCAATTTTCACATGCGAAGTTATTGTGAAAGTGAATGCTAACATATCTAAAGGAAAGTTTTCTCGCTCATTGGGGAGGAACTGCAGGTACTGAGACAAGCTGTTTACTACAGCCTGTGGTCTTTGCATGCGTGTAGAAATTAGTTGTGTTTTCGGCATTACTTACAAGACTTATCTGGTTTAATTTTTGTTGTTTATATGTTACTTCAGTATGGTAATTGAGACAATGAGAATGTATGACTAATGTTAGTTTTGGATAACATGGAGGGTCGTGAGCAGTATTTTTATTGTTGACATAATTTTAGACTCCGTGGTTAGTGCTGTGTATACACATGCTTAGATGGGATACTGTATTGGTGGGATGGTTACAATTTATGAAGGAATATGTGCTAGTGGTTATGGCCTTTGGTACTTATCTGTGTGGTTGATTCGCTCTCGGAATGGTTCAAATGGGTGATGTTGGCTGCCTTCCCGCTAGAATAACTTTTACAGCTTGTACGATAGCATAGACTAAGTGTGTCTTCTGAATGTTTTGAAATTAATATTAATAGTATGATGGTTGATGTGATATGTGTGGTCTCGGTGACAGATTCGTACACAGGGTAACAGGTGCCTGTGAGGCTGGTGGCTGCCTCAGTCAGTTATGTATGGCTTGTGCATTGGAGTGACTACCTATCCATTTTGCAATCTATTACGATTTTCAGTATATAGGCTGATGAGCTGGCTGTGATATGTATGACGAGGAGAATCGTACTGTCCACCCTGTTCGAAATGTGTTCATTGATACGTGTATTTCTGATGTAGCCTCGACACATTTACTGTGATATTAGAAGAGCTACATGGGGAAACTGTGGAGGAAATCGAAAAGAGCCTGGAGGAACCAGATAGGATCCCGCTCAGGTGGATCATAGAATTATCCAAGGTCTAATATTTTCCAACTGGGTGTACAAAGTGACTTAGAGAATGAGTCGTCACAAGCAAATATATCAATTATAGTGATAAAATTGTTATGCTAATTTTTATTTATACTTTCAAGATAGAGGTCCGTCATAAGATCCTCATGTGGGTCTCTGCAAAATATTCTACATTCAGTCATTAGAAGTGTTGATGTCAAAAAATAAAACAACCACTACTCTACCCACAGTGGTATGAAGACCAGTATCGTGGAACAATTTATTTGTAATTTGTAGATTTAAATGTGGGTCAAAAATATTCAACACAAGGAAGATACAAGTGGGTGGCTATATTACTCAAGCTTCTGTAAAAATAAAATCACAAAGTACATCAGGGCACGAACATTAAGCCTGCGGTTTACAAGGGCAGCACTTTACTACAAACTGTTTATAAACATGAGAAGAAACTTGGCCTACACAAACCTAAAGTAACAGTTAGATACTATGTCTGGATGCTGTGAATAAAGGAAACAATTACTAAAGACAAGCCAGTCTAACTTGAGTACTGAAATATTTAAAGTGGTCAAGTTTCGTCACTATGGACCTAGGGCTTACTACTTTGATGGCATGGAAGGCAAAGATATTCAAGGAGGTTTCTGCAGTAAAGAAATTCAAGTTGTTACCAAGTATCCAAACACATATTTAGTCGTGATGGTTTTGAAGAGTAAAGGAAATCAAATATTAGTGTGTTGGCTTGGGTTCGATGTAAGACATGACAGTTGGATTTGCAAATCAATAATTACATTTAATTAATGTAAAGTACTCTTTCTTATTTATAAAGGAATTAATAAACATATTTTTTTAAACTGAATTTCATTACAATATTATTATTAATAAATGTTATTTTATTGGAAATGGTAGGTCTGTGATGACTGCACTCACAAACTTTGAACATGTTAGGACTTGAGGTGATAATTTGGTTGGGTTATGGCCATAATACCTGCAGGGTGCTTGACTGCTCGAGTGTCTAATGGCCTGGGTCATTAAGCTCGAAGATGGGCGACACTTGCACTTAGCTGCGATCCTTAAGCACATGTGCACCCCTACCCTCCAAGTAGTGGCTCGCTCGCATGTGGAGGACTGCATGTCACTAGGATGACTTGATGGCACCTGTGGTCGATCCAGAGGTGTTGACATACATTTATGACAACTTAAAGAGAGAAGGATGGGCTTGCAACACAATGGCTGGAGGGTAGAGGCTGCATACTGGGAGACTAGCAAGGAGTTGTCTCTCCTGGGCTCTTGGGGCTTCGGTTTGCAGTGGGATTTGAGTGTAATACATGTGTGGGACAGCAACAGCGACTAAATGCTCGACGAACTGTACAATAGTGCCATTGCAAGGACTTCTCAAGAAACAGCCTCATCACTACCACCACCACCACCACCACAACCACTGCCACTGCTGAATCATCTACATCGCCACACCTGTGAAGATGAGATTGAGTTAACAGTGGTTGGATTTATTGAGTCAGCTAAGTGACCTGCTGTCTTCTCCAGGACTCCCTAGAAAAAAGACCAACAATAGAACATCCTGTGATCGTCGTGGTACCTTCAGTGCCTGTGGTGGAAGAGAGGAGGACGATGGCGAGTAGGAGATTGCTAGTTCACCATACCTATCTCAGAATGACTCAAGCATCAAGAGAGGGATTGGCCGACATTTGGATTTATGGAGGATCCTCGACACAGCAAAGTTACATACCCATTATTCTCTTGAAATGGTCTGCATGAGAGATGTCGTGCCCTGGCGAGCTATATTACAGCATCATGACTGAAGCCGCAGATTGTCAAATATCGTTGGTATTACCACCGTAACTTATTATACACATCTAAAATGTGTTTCTCATGGATAGCTTCTGAGGAGAGGGTAACACGTGTTGAAGTGTGAGCATGTATAAACTGAAGACAGATATGTATGCAGATGTGTGAGGAGGGGGCTGATATGTAGCTATGTGTGGAGCTACATACATTAGGTGATATGTTTACAGGGGTCTAGAGATTTGTGTAGAGAGTGAGGGACATTTCCAATGCCTTCAGTGTATGTGCTTCTGGTGGTTGGAATACATAGTTACGGGAAGAGGATGATGGTGTCTGCAGTACAAACAGTGGTGCCTGTGGCATTTGCCTGCACTGCTATGTGCGAAAGGTACGATGCTTGTGCAGTACCTGTGGTGCGAAGTGTGTTGCCTGCGGTGATATGTCCGGTGCCTGCGGTGATATGTCCGGTGCCTGCGGTGATATGTCCGGTGCCTGCGGTGAATAGGACTATTCTAGTATTGATGTTTGCATAGAAAATTATGGATGTGATTGTGGTCTACATTGGTTGTATTTTGAGTGTTTGTGTATGTAGTTAATTTTGTGGTTAATGGGTTTCATTTTATTATAATGGTGTACTGTTTTGAAATGATAAATTTAGTTTTATGTATGGCTTGTGCTTCACGGCAGAATTTTTGTCTGAGATGTGAAACATATTAGGGGTTTGATTAGTGTATGCAGGTTTTGTTTGGTGATGTATGATATGTGTGTAGTTTGGTTATATCTTTTTCATTTGCTTTTACTCTATGTCGTTGTGTTATTATGGTAAATATAATGGGTGGTATGTATGTTTATACTGGGAGTATTGATGTGATGAATAAACTGATGATTTATATAGTTGTTACTTGTTTCAGTGGTAGGGAGTAGTTAGCTCAGCCACTAGATGACAATTTTGTTGGTCTCTTTATGTAGATTATCGCTGAAAAAGTTGACTTTTGCGCTGCTCTTGTGGATATTGAATGGTATCTTACCTCCTCGAATGTCTGGTAAGATTTCGGTAATGAATGTACAATAGATGGTTGGTTGGTATGTTTTGTGATATTGATGTTTTGAACTATACGACTGCTAGATTTAGGTTGGTGTATACTTGAATTATGGTTGTGGAATATGTCTGAATGTTCCTAAATTATAGTTGATATCAGGATAGCTGATAGTTTCTGAGGCACGTGAATGTGAAACAGATCTGAGAGGGGCGGGGACGGGGGTGTTGAGTTGTGTTATGAGTAACATCTGAAATATAATGATAACTGATTGGAATGGTGGTTTGATAATGTATGTTTGTAAATTAATTAAAATGAATTACATAAAATTGACATATAGTGATGGTGTAGTGAAATTTTATGTAGAAAGATGAGAACATTGATATTTAACTTCCTACGGTATGTTAAGTGCTAAACATGGTTAGGGGGTGGATTACATCGTGTAAAATTAAGTCATGCTCTGATGGTTTATCTCAGGTATTGGTAGGCTGGAACTGGTTAGTTCAATTCGGGTCCTGTGACTTGGAAGTTTATATAAAATAAGCGGAAGCAAAGAATACTTCAGTCATAGAATAAAAACAATATAAATCCTGCTACACAAGGAATGAAAACTATAAGTCATTAATTCTGATGTGAGTGGAATGGAGATAAATATTATTTTTAATGCAATGTACGATAGCTAAAATGTTCTTGACTGCTACATTAAACATTCGCGGGGCTGTGACAATAAAATCTAAGAGTGGAAGGGGGATATAACAAATGCGATTAATATTGTTTTGCAAGATAAAAGTCCGAGCAAGAATTTACATACAGACCTTATCAATGAATTCTACAACTCGTAATTCGAGCACTGATATAAAAACACAAAATAAACCATTACTCTACCTAGTGATCCTAAAACTAGTATCGTGGAATGCTTTAATCGTACTTTGAAGAATGAAATGTGGAAAACATTTTCGGCACAAGGAAGCTACAAGTGGTTGGATATATAGTCCAAGTTTATGTCAAATTATAATTATAAAGTACATAGTACCACGAACATGAAACCTGCGGATGTCAAAGACAACTTTTTACTGCACACTGTTTACAAAAATGAGAAAAAAACTGGACCTGCACAAACCTAAATCAAAGGTTGGAGACTACGTAAGGATATCTCGAGTGAAGGGAACATTTACGAAAGGCTACACACCGAACTGGAGCACTGAAATATTTAAAGTGGTCAAGATTCGACACTACGAACCAAGGACCTACTACCTAGAATATGCGGATGGCAAGACTATTCGAGGAAGCTTTTACAGCGAATAAATTCAAGTTACCAAGTATCCAAACGCGTATTTAGTCGAGAAGGTACTGAAGAAGAAAGGAAATAATGTTCTTGTGCGATGGCTGGGGTTCGATGCAAGCCATGATAGTTGGATTCGTCAATCAGATATTATGAATAAATAAAGTGAATTATGTATATTTGTTTAAAACTGAATGTTTGTGTTATTATTTATTATCAAATGTTCTTTTACTGGCAATGGTATAAAACTGTTACTGGTGTGCCTGGAAGGCTGTCTGTGATGACTGCGCACATGTACTCTGAGCGTGTTGGAACTCGCGGCGATGAGTTGGTCGGGGGTAAGGCATGTTGTTTCGTCATTTCTCCCCTCGCGAGGAGCGGGGCTGTCCCGTGCGTGGCCGCAGACCTGGTTGAGACATGCTCCGCGCATAGAGACCTGTCCGACGTGTGAAGAGAGGATGTGTACAGGAAGGCTGGCAGGTGTTTACACCTCTACTAGTTCATTGTGCCTTGTCGAGTGATCAGGAAGTGTTCCATGCCTTTTTAGATGAAGATACTGATGCATGCTGTCATATCTTTTTCTTAAAGAGCGTCAGATGTACCAGTCCTTGTACACTCAATCAGTATTTATATAGTACACTACTACATTATAATTAGTTACTATAAAAGGACTTAAAAATTGAAATAATTAATTGAAAAGAATAACAATGCTGTTATTACACAAAATATATAATAAATTTACTGTTGTGAAGTATTATACTTGTCAAGACTTGTCAATCTTGATGCCTGAAGGCAGTCATAAAAAATATATTCGTGAAAGGGGCGAGAGTCCTGCCTGTGGTACATTATCCATCGTCCTTAAACATATATGTACACTGGTGGAGTCGAATCAAGTGAGTTAGTAGGAAACAAAAATGGCTGTCGCAGTCGGCACCTCCTGTCAAGGTGATGTGCAATGGGAAACAGGAAGAGGCCGGTGGATGGGGAGTCAAGGGAGTGGAGGAGGAGGAATAATGGAAGATGAGTGTTGTAGCTGGGGAACTGATGAATGAGAGAGCAGGAGGAAAGTATGAGCGGAATTAGAGAGCAGGAGGAATGAGATATGAGGCTTGTAACTGGGTAACTGATGAATGAGAGAGCAGGAGTAAAGTATGAGCGGAATGAGAGAGCAAGAGGAATGAGAGATGAGGCTTGTAGCTGGGAATTGATGAACTGGAGAGCAGGAGGAAGGTATGAGTGGAATGAGAGAGTAGGAGGAATGAGAGATGAGGCTTGTAACTGGGGAACTGATGAATGAGATAGCAGGAGGAAAGTATGAGCGGAATAAGAGATGAGGCTTGTAGCCGTGAGCTGATGAATGAGAGAGCAGGAGGAAAGTATGAGTGGAATTGAGAGCAAAATTAATGTATGAGTGGAATGAGAGAGTAGGAGGAATGGGAGATGAGAGTTATAGCTGGGGAGCTGATGAATGAGAGAGCAGGAGAAAGTTACAGGCCATGGTCGATTACACATAGACAGAGTGGGGGTGGAGCCGACTTGAATGACAGAGCATAAGTTACAGGTCATGGTCGAGGGCTGCGGAGCAAGAGGGGGGATCGGTCAGTGGAGTCATGGAATGACAGAGCATGAGAAAGTTACAGGCCATGGTCGATTCCACATAAGGAGATAGACAGATTGGAGGTTTTATCGGTCTGGGGAGCCAGAGCAGGGGAGTTGGCATGGGGAGCTGGAGAATGACAGAGCATGAGCTGGGGATAAGGAATGATAGAGCACAAGTAGAAAATTCGAGGAGAGCAAGAGCAGGGGAGTTGGTCTGTGGAGCCATGGAATGACAGAGTAGAAAATTCTAGAAAATTAAGTGTCGTCATCAAAGGCAGGTGATGCAATCCAAGATGGCGACAGGAAGTGACACAATACAAGCTGGCGACCGGAAGTTACATAATCCAAGATGGCGGCGGTGATGCCATCCAAGATGGCGACCGGAAACAAGATGGCGACCAGTAGTTATGTAATCCAAGATGGCGAACGCGGCGCTACGGCACCACAGCCACCAGCCACTTGTGCTCGGAGCCCCATAACCTCTCTACTATCTGATGTTATCCGATGGTGTAGACGGAAGGTTTGTTAATGTGGCTAGTACCTACAATGAGAGTACGGAAACTATGGCACTGAGAAAAAATAGACTACCTACTTCCTCTCGCTGTCTTCCGAAGAATTATGACTCTGCTCGGTTTATCGACGCAAAAAAATACTACGTGACGTATCTTGTCTTCTCAGGATACCTCCAGCTTATTATGAATTTTACGAGAACTTATACAATCAAAGCGTCACCGTGTGTTTTTTTTCATATTAATTACTGTGTTCAGAATTGTATTTTTAAAGTGTATGTAACAATAACAGTAATGTGAAGCAGTATTCGTGCTGCTTACAAATGAATATAGCCTGTTGGCAGACTAAGGCAGAAAAATAACATTTCTGAATTTTGTGTCCAACGTAGGCAGCCTTCTAAGTGTTTTTATGGAATATTGATGTAAGACAATCGTTCCTATACGAGTGTAATATTAACATAAATAAAACGGTACTTTGTAAACCCATATATAAATATATATATATATAAAATCCGGTATTGACTAAATAATGAATATTGATTTGAGATTTTGTCACTTTGGTTTCTTAAAATTTATTGTATTCCAATATTTCGTACCAGTGCAAGATAACATCTACTGTTGTTGATAGGTATAACTGAGGAATGGAAACAGGCTGTAAAAGCAGACAAGTTATTATATTACATATAGGTAATTTTAAATCCATATGCATTAATAAAGTTTTATTTTCCTGAAACAATAGAAACATTCGTATGTTTACATGTACAATATGGAAACTGCTTCCTTGTGTGCATTATAAACAATGGTAACAACATGAATCTACGTGCAGACAATTTTTCATTAATTAATTTCTACACGTCAAAAAAAATTATCAAATATTGTTTACAAAATTTTTGCCTTGATAGGTAGGGCACGTTAATTTTCGCGAAAAGATTTTTTCCCCACTTTGTTTCAGTGTCTTACGTGCACACCTGCACCTCAACTTCATGATTATTGTCAGTGTTTTTTTGCAGAGTTATTACTCATTTGACTGTGCCAATCAGTACACGGATAACTGCGACACATCACGTCTGTGATTTGCGGGTTTAACCTCCACACGCTGGGTGTTACGGCATCCAATCACTGGCTACCTAGCAGAGCTGCAGGTGCGCACGTAAGGCACTGAAACAAAGTGCTGCAAAAGTCTTTTCGCGAAAACTACCGGGCCCTATTGATAGGTAATACAATATACAAATGATCGGAAAAAACATCCACAACGCTTAGTATGTTGTGCGGGACGACAAACTGATCATAATTGAAGTAGGAACCCATGTCCGCTTGCTCTATATGGTCTTAGGCAGAAAATATCCCCGCCAAGTGGCCCATATTTGCTGTTGAAACATTATTAAGTGACAGAATGCGTTAACGGGAAACCGGCGTAATGCCGAACTCACTTTATAGGCATTACGCTATTAGGCATTACGCCGTTAGGCATTGCGCCGTTAGGCATTGCGCCGTAGGCACTACGCTTCAGGCATTGCGACGTTAGGCATTGCGCCGCTAGGCACTGCGCCATTTGGCATTGCGCCGTTAGGCATTGCGCCGTAGGCACTACGCTTCAGGCATTGCGACGTTAGGCATTGCGCCGCTAGGCACTGCGCCGTTTGGCATTGCGCCGTAGGCACTACGCTTCAGGCATTGTGACGTTAGGCATTGCGCCGCTAGGCACTGCGCCGTTTGGCATTGCGCCATTGGCAATACGCTGTTAGGCATTGCGACGTTAGGCATTGCATCGCTAGGCACTGCGCCGTTTGGCATTGCGCGGTAAGGCATTGTGCCGTTAGGCGTTGCGCTTTTATACACTACGCCGTTAAGCGTTATGCTGTTAGGCACTGCGCCGTTAGGTTTTACGCCAGAGCTGGTTCGTTTTAGGCGCTACGCCGTTAGGCATTACGGCTTACACTCGTGTTAACTACAGCCGGCGGGAATAAGCTTACATGTGTGGCCGCGGTGGCCGAGTGGTCAGACCACCCGCCTTCCACAAAAGTGGTCCGGATTCCATCCCTGGCGGTGCCGGTCCCCTGATTTTCGTATGTGGGAATAGTGCCGGACAATGTCGCTGGCCGGCGAGTTTTCTCGAGGATCTCCCATTTCTCCATTGTAGGGCCTCATTCAATATCAGTATTTTCGAGGTACACAGATTACCAACGAGGTACCACTCATAAAATCTGCATTCGGACTGTGATACCCTGCCTCTCTGGTATCCTCATCTCACAATATTTACTTATATTTTAGCTTAAATGTCTTGTAGACATCAGTCTTATTGTGGTTTGCAACTTCCTTACATGTACTCAAGGCCACGCTCTTTAGTTCAAGCTGTTTTTACGGTACACATTTTTTTCTACACATAAACGAGAGCATCAGATACCAAAAAACTCTCTGGCAGTTTTGATTAAATTGGTTTTGGCGTGAGAGCTATTTTTTTTTTCAAAGCAAGAAACTATACGGTTTCGACTAGAAAGTGAATTAACCAGAATTTGCTTACTTACATAATTAGCTAAAACAATAGTATTTATTACCTCGAAAAAAAAAAACACAGCCAACGTGGAGAATACGATTTTAAACGAGACTGCCAGACAGAATTTTGACATCTGCTCTCGTTTAGGCGTAGAAAATCAATTACGTTAAAACAGTAGTAATTAGCGAGCATGGCCTTAATCAACTTCCTTCTTCTGTTACTCCGTCTTCAATGCATCACTAAGTCACTGTCCAAGCCTAAACATGCAGTTGATTACAACTTTCCACGTTTCGCGTCCTAGACTCTGAGAACAGACAGCATGCTTCTCGTAAGTATTACACTCTTAGTGACGGAATGTGTAAGAGTGTGTAGAGCTGCGGTAATAATGCCTTTCACATTTAAGCAGGATCAGTAGTTGAAACACTAACAATATCCTTATAAAACTGGCTCAGTGAAGAATTCAAAATTCTGTGATTACAAATGCTTAGTGTCTTACGACTTCAGAGCTGCTTACGAAAATATCCTTGAGCATCAAGCAACCAAACGAAATATAAAGTATTCACGTTGGTCCAAATTGCCATAAAATTAAAGACTTCTTGATATTGTATGAAGAAGTGGTTATTATAATCTTAATACATAAAATGAAGGGTCCTGACACACTCACTCACACACTCATCAACGCACAGCCCAAACCACTGGATCTAGAACCATGCAATTTGAGGGAAGCTTCCACTTACCCCGTAGGCACCCACTAAGAAAGGATTATTCGAAATTAGATAATTAAGGGGGTGAAAAGGGGTGAAATGTGTTTTAAAAGAATCCTTGATGTTTCGTTAACCGGGAATGCTATCATACATTTTTTAACTTCATAATATTGCCCAAAGAAATGCATATTCGCCAAATTTTTCGATTTTGCGAAAATCGAAAATTAAGGGGGTTAAAAGCCGTAAATTGTGTATTTCATTAATCCGAGATTTCTACTAAACCATTTCAAATAGTGAGGTGATTTTTTCCTTTAATATGGTGCTTAAGTAAATATCTAAAAGGTACTTTCGGAATTTTTCGGAATTCGTCCTTGAAAGCTCTCAAAAAAATAAAACGTGTTTTTAATTAATCCCACTTATCTTCTAAACCAGTGGCAATATGTAAATGGTTTTTGCTTTAAAATAAATCATACGTAAAAATAAAAAAAAATTAACTAAGGATTTTCGAAATTCGTCCTTGAAAGCTGTTAAAAAATAAAATGTGTTTTCATATAATCATCTGTACCGCTTATACCCGTTGAGATATCGAGATGATTTTTTGATAATAATGAAGTTTATATAAATATCTACAAACCGAATTCAGGATTTTGTGAAATTCGAAAATTAAGGATGTGAAAAGCAGTAAAACGTTACAGTCTCCCGAAAAAAGATAATGAACACGGAGAAATAATTCAACAGTTGTTTCTTTTTGCCAACCTACTCATAAATAAAACCTCTTTGGACTGTAGCCTGTGCGTACAAAAGAATTATCACGGCATGCCTTTAAGCATTTACTCAGGTATTGTATAAAGGTTGTGGTGTGGGAGGAGTGGGGTTACGGGTTCGTATCCCGTGCAAAACTTTGCGATGGGAATTACTATGACATCATACGAGCATATTGCGCGCGCTCTTTACACTGAGCTAAGACAGTTAATTATAGTTCATTGCTATTGAGTACGCTAGCTGTTAAATGCCTTCATCAATACTTTATCCAGAGTCACTGTTTACATTACATAATTTCACGCGGGCAACTCCGCAAACCGGCCGACCAGTTACGTTATAAATGGAATAGGTTTTAAAACAGTATTACAAATAAGAAAGTTATTTGGACTAATAATGCTTGCAAACGTCACCGTTCAGCAAAATACCAGTTTTGCTCAAATCGACACTGAAAAACATTTTGATGCTGAGCGAAGTAGCCCAAAAAGATTACGATAGGTATGTAAGTAGGTCTCAAATTATTGTCGACAGTTACATTATTTGTGACAAAGCTAGTTCTTCAGAGAACTAGAAACAAGAATAGAAGCGGCCGTGGCCTGTACTTTCAAACAATCTCAGCATTCGTCTGTAGCGATTTTAAGAAAATCATCAACAAACGAACCTGGTGTCAAACCCGTGTACTTCCGAGCGTAAATCTATAAAACGAACCAATTTTCTTCGTTCTGAACAAACTGTATCACAGTATCATTGAAAAAAGAAATATGGTTTTCTATATTTTTAACATAGGGCCTATGTTTTAAAGTTCTTCACATTTCGTGTGTTACTATCTCCCCTAAAACTTCATTTTTGTTGCAGAGGAAAATTTTTTGAATATGTTAAGTTCTGAATTAAAATTTCAGGTTTATCTTATCATAGCTATAGAAAGAAACGTGCCGCTTTATTCGTAAAACTATTTAACTCATTTTTAAACAATTTATGCTTAAAACATATTCAAGTTTTTATAATGTGCCAAACGAGACGTAGTGGACTAAGATAAAAAGAAAAATTTTAATTTTAACAATATAAAAAATAAATAACTCTGTCTGTTTGTAGCTTACGCGTTTCTATACGATTTTCCGATTGCGATGAAACTTCGGTGAGTTGTGCGTGCACCCGCGATGATTCTTGCCAAAAATATTGACCGGCCAGGGGTGGGAACGGGGGCGAAACGGAAAAGACAGGACGAACGGATTACTCAAAAAAATATAGTGAAATAGGCCTAAACTGGGGTCAGGTTGTGCGTGCACTACACTCTAAAAAAATTGTTGCAAATTTACTAGACGTGCGTAAAGGAACGCTAAGAAAGTAGGTATGGTAGAATAGTTTCCCAGATATCCGTGGTAGTACTCCTAAACCGTTTTATAAAACAGTCAAATGTATACTGAAGTTACCTGACTTGTATTGTAACAACTGTAAAGGTTTGCATATTTACACAACGGAAGTTTGGTAACTGTCCCATACTGCGTCTGGGATAATAACTTCCTAAACATTTTAGGAAGTGATTTTACAGTGTAGTGAAGGTGACTGCCAAAAAATTAAAACCTAATTTCTAAGGTCAAAACTGGGTTAGAGGGGCGGAACGGAGTGTTTAGCGAAGATAAAACTGATGAGTTTTGTGTGCTCCCAAGAAGGTTTTGCCAAAAATAATAATAATAATAATAATAATAATAATAAGTAGGTCTACTTTGATTGGAGGCAAACTGGTGTATAGGGGGCAAAACGTGTTTTCTAGAGCAGAATGGGTACCCAAATATTTTACTGAATCAATTTTCCTTTTCAAAATGATTCAAGAACGGTAATTAACTACCCTTAACAACATTTTGCTACATTTAGCACTTATCAAAACTCCTTATTTTCACAAATATAGTCGCATTAAATTGAAGACCCCACGAACAAAATTACAGCTACCAACTAGCAATGTACACATAATTGAGAAATGTATTTGTGATACCATAAGTGTCTTGGAGCTTGCCTGTAGGAGTGAGGGTCAGAGCAGACAAGCAGGTCAGTTGTTCCCTCCGCCCAACTCCCCGGATGACGACAACCATCAGTACGGTTGTACTTTCACCTGAAACTTTAGTTTGGGAAACCCAACTTTAGAAAACAAGGTCTGGGCAAATATGTACACCACAGAGTTTCGGAAACATGTGTTTCGTCAGCGGAAAATGCCGGAAAATTGCACGAATCAATACATTTGTATTATTTAATTTAAAAACAGTTTTTGTTTTCTAACATTAATGGACATGTAAGAAAAATCAAGAAATTATGTCAAGAAGTTATTTAAATATATCCATCATTCTTATATTGACGTATTAAAATGTTTACGAATTATTATTCGTGAAAACTCAAGTAATGACCGTGTTTACCTACACTGTAGCTGAAAATAATTTCGTTTACAAAAAACGACGGCAATGTTTCAGTGTATGTATGGTTTACGTTAGTATTATTTGTCACTGTGATACTCAATACTCCTGAAACCACTTTTCAGCTGTTTATACCGCAAACGAAAGCTAACTTTAGCTACGAAAGTAAGGTTTTCTTCAACAGCAAAACATAACTTTCGCTACGAATCTCAGGTTTGCCTCAACAACGAAACATAAATTTCGCTACGAAAGTCAGGTTGCCCTCAACAACGAAACATAACTTTCGCTACGAATCTTAGGTTTGCCTCAACAACGAAACATAAATTTCGTTACGAAAGTCAGGTTTCCCTCAACAACGAATCATAACTTTCGCTACGAAACTCAGATTTCTCTCAACAACGAAACATAACACTCGCTACGAAACCCAGGTTTCCCTCAACAACGAAACATAACACTCGCTACGAAACCCAGGTTTCCCTCAACAACGAAACATAACTTTCGCTACGAATCTTAGGTTTGCCTCAACAACGAAACATAAATTTCGCTACGAAAGTCAGGTTTCCCTCATCAACGAAACATAACTTTCGCTACGAAACTCAGGTTTCCCTCAACAACGAAATATAACTTTCGCTACGAATCTCAGGTTTGTCTCAACAACGACACATGTCTTTCGCGCGGTTTACACTGGCACAAGCAACAGTTTTCGAAACCAACGTTCTCGAAGCTGGACTTTCGGGCGACGGTATAAACGTACTGTATGTTTCGCCCAAGACGGACTACATAATGGCAGCAGTGACTCTTTTATCTCGGAGACGTGTACCTGCAGACACTGAATCTACTGTGCATCTGTCGCTAGCATCCATCGCCCCCAAACTAACCTCCTGGTAGCAAGAGAACTACGGGACTAAAATACAAATAATGTGCATAATTTTGGTGTTATTATTAAAATAATAACTGCTAAGTATGATATGTAAATACTATACGGAAAATAAATTATGGAATGAAATGGTAGTTGCCTTAAGGCCGGTCCACACGCAAGGTTTTGTCCAACGTTTTGACTGCGCAGTTCAAGACGTTGCAGTTAAAACGGCGCGTGTGGACAGGAAAACTGTGGTTTTGGGAGAACTGCGCAGGCAAAACGAGAACTGAGCAAATTTGCTCAGTTGCGCGTGAACTGCACAGTTAAGACGGTGCGTGTGGACGGTCGCTCCGTC
>PNEQ01083239.1:31751-51204 GCA_003012365.1 Medauroidea extradentata | reverse complement strand
TATATATATATATATATATATATATATATATATATATATATATATATATATATGCGTGTGTGTGTTTGTAGTTGTGTGTTTTCAACAAAATATGTTGAAACTATTATTATCGTTGCTGCATTGAAACTAATATTATTTTCAAAGAAAATTTGTTTATGACAAATTTTTCATAAACACTAGTTTTCCACGTTTCCTTTTGTGGGTGACAATACTTATTTACGGCAAACTGATTTCTTTAGCGGCAAAGTTAGTTTACAGTGGCTTGTATTCAAACAAAATTTTGTCGTGACAACGAATGTGCTTCTTACTGTGAAAACTTCCCGGTGAACTAGAGACATAGCAATATGAAAGAAAAGAAGTAATACAGTAAGATAATATTTTTTACATCAATACCGAGCTAAACAAACTTCCCCATAAAACATGGAAAAATATGGGAAAAAAAACTATTTAGCCTACGAATAAAGATATAGTCATTATACATTACATGACTTCAAAATTTCACACAGACAAGACTTAATTGCAGAAAAATGTGTATTTATATAATATACCACTTATTTAAAACAAACGTTTAAAAGTACAAAATACTTTCGCTAGAGAAAATACTTGCAAGATAGAAACAATAAACGTGGGGCGAATGCTATATGTATTAATAGTCAATCTAAGTCACTAACAATACATTGTACTGCAAGTGATATAAAAAGTTGTGTAAGATTTCTCAATGACAAATAATCTCTTTTTATCTGTTATATTTGCCCCACATTTTTGTTTTAATATTACAAGTATTTTTATGTAAAAAATTAATTTGAAAATTATACCGTTTTAAAATGTGGCAAATTAAAAAAAATATATTTTATTTAGTTTTCGTTTCACTCCCCAACACGTATTTAGTAAATAACTTTTTAGTACACACGGAGGCGAACATATATTCGAGAATAACAACGGTTATTGCTATATTGATTTCAAATCATACATGCCAAGGTTTTTTTTCCAGAATGTTGCCATAAATTACATCGTAGGGTTGTATATCTATAGTTCTTTTTATCCGGCTTTGAACAAGCTCTAGACATTGTGTGACATTTTTGATATTGTATTTCATACGCTCCGTAGCGTTAGTTAAGTTATACATTCTTGGAGTGACTTTGAATTTGTGAAATATTATAGGTTAGCCTATAATAAAATTTCTCTTTTTACAGCTGGAGAACAAGATCTGCAGTGCTACCATATCGACTACTTTCCACGAGAGGAGTACAGTCCGGATCCAAACGACTCCACCATGGCCATACCTTGTAAGTATAAAATTTGTTTTACAATCAGCAGCACAGGACAAGTGAATGTATTTAAAACACACGTTGCTTTTTTTTCCTTCATTTGCAACTGATTTGTACAGGTAGACCAGCTGAGTGTGTAACTTATATACTGTACTATGTTAAATTTAAAATCGGTACATATGAAAATATCTCACACATACGCATACAGAAATCTGGCACTCTTAGAATTCTTACATTAAATATTATTAATAACTGCTACCCGTGCTTAAAAAAAACAAACCAAAACGTTAGCAAGTATTTTTATAAATACAATTTTTTTAATACAGTAAATAATTTTCAACGTTTATAAATTGTTGTGTATTCATATTGCCTGACATACCCACACACAGACATAAATTACATATATACATATATATATATATATATATATATATATATATATATATATATATATATATATATATATATATATATATAAACACCTAATATATACAGGGTGCGTCTGAATAACACCAACAAACGTTGGCAGGTGATTCCTTATGGAAAAATGAGCAGAAATTATATTTTACATTTTTAACCTAAACTTAATATTAAGAGAGTAATGAGTATTTTAATATCAAAGTTTATAATCGTATTTCCCCGAAATATCGGAAACTAAATGTCACAAAAAAAACCAATATTTTCAGCACTACCCTTATGAAAATAATTAGGGTGACTACCCTCTAATTGCATACAACTTTTTACCGTCATGATTTTCGAACATATAAAGATGATATATAGAGAAATGTGATCCGTGTAACAAAAAAGTCATCTTATTGTAACTGTTTAAGGTATACAGATTATGTTCAAATCATACTTGAATATTCGCGTAGACATACAGAGCCTAGAGCATAGACAAACCTGCGAACATCCATCATGTGATGTGTGCATCGTACATATGCTGGTGGACATACACTGTAATCAACAAGTACAATACTGTTAAAGTCGCGGATCAGTTTGTTGCTAGCATTCTGCGTGCATTTCGTAGCAGTTGTGAACGAAAATGGTAATTACCAAGCAGCTGAAACATGTGTAAGTGGTATTGTGTTGATCATGCTGATCATAAACCAAACACGAATAATTTCGTGAGGTAATACTTGAAGAGAAAAGTAAAAGTACAATGTCGGTATCAATGTTGTTTCTCTAAAGTATGCCATCTCCCAAACGTCCGTAAAACTGAATAGCAGTACAAGTCAACCAAAACAAAAGTATATTAACTCCGATAATCACTGCCGAGATTGTATAGTCCATCCTTCGTAAGTAATATTTGCTTAGATATACAAGAATTTAAAATTTGATTACACACATAATCTCAAATTTAAAAATGAACAACAAATTATCATTTTAAAAATTTCAAGAACTACAATCTATTCTACAGTAGACCTTCTGGAAATGAAAACTTTTACGTAAATAACCTTAGCGTCGTATGTCAATAACATACGACAATGACTTTTCAGATCTACTTTACGCCAAATTTTATTTTAAATAAGTCACATTCAACATCTATAATTATGGTGTTGATATGAAATGGGGAAATAACTGCTTATAAAGTCCTTTCTTATGAACAATTTGACGAAACCGAGTCTGTTTTCACACAGACGACTAAAAAACCGAATTAAAATATATTTATTTTTTTAAAATTTATTATTTGAAAGTTTCAGAAATTGAAAAAGAATTGACAGTCTGTAAAATTTGTTAGCACCAATTTTTTTCCCCGATAACAGCTCATACCAGCGTTTTGGTAACAATATGTTTATGTGACCTCGTATGTTACGAGACAGAATTATTATTTCAACTCGTATAGTTCGTATGGTTCCAACAACATATTTTTAAGTTATCGTATGCTTAGAATCGGATATTGCATTTATAAAAGCAGGGTAGTTCTGATCCATTAAAGACAACGAACCAATTCTTATTAGTGAATTTACTTATAGACTCTACTAATATACTAATTAGATATCCTCAGTCTGCAGTTATTATTTTTAAGAGTTAAATGAGTTAAATGAGCATAGTTGGACACTAGAAACATTTTCACTAAATTATCAATACTAGCAGATAACTTGTACATTTATACCAAATATAAACAAGTGAAGAGCCTTGCACAGAAACAAACTATTACACCGTGTTTTCTAAATATATTTTAACATATTGAATATATGTTCAGCTTCATTGACAGCAGTGACAATGAACAGTAAGTAGATGTACATAATAAAGTAGATAAACCCTCACAAACAAATCAATTGATTTTAATCAGTGCACTTGACTAAATAGAAAAAATTCACGAAGAGTTTGTTTTGGACTTTGATATTCCAGTAACCGAAACGACGTCACGGATTAGCATTTCACGGCAATAACACTAACCACATAAGCTTTGCAATGGAAGTCACAGCCGTAGTTTCGCAAATTATCACGGCGTTGCTACATCAACAGTTTGATGCAAGAATTGCCAATGTCATGGTGACTGACAGAAATTTTCGGATGGTCTAAAATCGGTATAGCCATATTTCAAAAGCTCTTACATCGTAGTTATGCCACAATTTATCACACTTTTAGATGGAACATTAAGATGGTGTGGTACGTAATGATACTAACGTTCGTTTTGAAATTTTCAGGAATGTGGTTGACCCAGTTGCTAGAGCGCTCGCATCACACCAAAGCTATCCGGGTTCCATTCCTAGCAGGGTCATTACCGAATTATTTGCATGTGATAAACGTCGTGGATGTGCCCATTAACCGGTGAATTTTGTTGGAGTTTTTCCCGTTATACATTTCTTCGCTTTTCCATCCTATTCTTCACGTCATAATTCAGGGTTCTCAGACGCCTACAGACGCCCAATCAGAATTCTTCTCTCGGTGTTTCATGCTCAGTCATCGGGTAGCCTCCTTTACATTATTACTATCGTCATTGTGTATATTAATACTATCAAATGTTTATCTGTTGGTTGGCGCTTGAATTAATAAATAAATAATAACAAAATTTGTATTATTATTATTAATTCAAAGTCACTACAGAAAAACACATTGGAAAATATAATACGTACTTTATGAACAAACAAGTTGCTAATGACATGCGATAACTGGAAATAATTTATGCCACCGCAGAGTAACTTCGATTACTGTGCAAAATATGGCATAACCCTGGCAAGACATTCACTAGAAATTCGTAAAATATGATTTAAATATGTTCTCTATCGGTCAGTCTAGATACACTTTCACTGTTAATTTGTGAGCCACGCTCATAAAATAAAAATTATTGAATCAGGAATTTGCAAATGTTCCAAGTCTAAGCTAGAAAATTGTTGGGAAACTTCAAAAAACTTATCATTGTGGATGTGGGAATAAAGCAGGTTATCAATAATGGTTACTTGAAAATATAGAGTGTGTGTGTGGAATAATATGAATCATAATTCATGCACATACGCTTTTTATTGTATTTTTATAAATTAATTAAGTTAGTGGACTTGGTACCTTTTGCAAATCAAGTAACGTTCATTCTACCAATGGCACGTAAAACATAACATCTTGAATAGATATTAGTGAAAAACTGATTACTTACAACATGGATACATATATTGCAAACATGCCACCACCTGGCACTTAATGCCCATAAAGCAATGTTATGTATTACACTATCAAAGAAAGAGCAAAGTCCTTCGTGTAAGCTATATTATTGGAACCTTGGTATATGCTAGTGAAAAAAAACTACTGAACAACATGGAAACCGTTCTTCGAAGACAGTAATGTAAGAAAATGAACAAAATAATGCACTGTTGGCACATTCATGGACATGTCTATAAGTCTGTGGCAGGCCGCCAATGTAGTATACTGTCGTAGCATATGACCGCTTTATAATGAACTGCAACATATCGCGAATGTCTTAACGTTTTGATTTATTAATTGGTACAGTTCCATTTCTGTAAGCATTACAACGGGTCCCGACTGTCCTGGGAGCTGAAGATTAAAGATATGAAGCTGTTCATGTACTTCAACAACTCCTTTCAAATCAGGTTTGTAAACGAACTGGTAGTAACAGCACAGTTTAAATTTGAGATTCACAATGCCCTTATAATGTCCATATAATTTGTTATAAACAAAATGTCCCAAGTCCTGGACTTGGCACCTATTGCAAGTTCCACATATATTTACTTGTCTGTTTAACGTATTTCTTGTATAGGACTTGGTTATTTCTGCTGACAGCCAAGAGAGTCGAAATCTCACATAATCTGTATTTTATCAAAAAGTGGACTTGGTAACTTTCGCAAATATTGCACTTTGTGTGTATGTCACAGTACGACGATCGGGCCTGACATGAGAGTTCTAAGCCACAACACACTACTTCACGTAGCGGAAGACAGTTGGCAGCCGATTCCGTAGTCAGCAATACATTCAGATGCTAGTAATACTTTCAGTGGCATTTGCCTCTATGTAAACAATACAGAAAAATTTAATTAAATGAAAGAAATCCAAGCCAGCGAAAATCACTGACGCTGGTTGACATAAGAATTTGAATTTCGAAGACATTCCGTTGACTGATTCGTTTGCGTGTCGAACGCAAATTTATTTGTAACGTATTTTAGAGTTCCGTAGCATTAGCCTACACGTAATGACTTTCAGAGAAGACATCTCTGAACTCTTTATCAAAGGCAAGATTAAGACAACTATGTGGATTAAAGTGAAGTATTAAATGTAACAGGAAGTAAAAGATTAATGCAGTCTATCAACCATTTCTAGATAAAGCATAACAAATAAAAATATTTTTTTAAAAGTTTAAACAAGCATATTCGTTTCAATAACCTATAAACCGATTATACATAACATACCTAACCATTTTTTGGCTGCTGATATATTTCGGTGTTACTATTGCAAAGCACATGCTGATGTTCAACTTACGCGATCATATTTTTTTTGTCATAAAAAGGAAACTTTTAATTGTATAATATTAAAATAATACTCCCTGAAAGTTTTTTTCTTGTTTGTCATTCTTACCACAACGTTAGGCTATTTGTTTACCAAAGTTCAAAAGCTGTGGTAAATTTACCTTTAGTAAAACTTGGATGTATTCTAAAGTAAAGCCATATTTGTTTCAATTTAAGCCGTTCCAGTGCGTTCCTCTTTTGAACAGATATTTTCATGGAAGTTTGACTGATTTTACTAGGAATCTTGCACGAATGTAATGGAATTTCGGTAAATTTTTTCAACTGGAATTGGCATTATGGTCTTGACGTAACGTTAAGTCACTGTAGGAAGAATTACTGTATTCGTAAATTGTTTTTGAAATCTACATGCTTACTCATCGTCTTTGTAGAATATTGTAGTGAGATGGATGAAAGGTAGCAAAAACAAGTTTCGTTTTCTGACTTGGTGCGCTCGATCCAAACAGGCACTTTGCCATTTTAATGGTAACCTATATTTCTACTTACGGTGTTATTTGATGCGTGAGGTGTATGCTATGACGATTATCAAGCACTTTCCAACTTCAAGTTTCTAGAGTACTGTAAAATTCAATATACTGTTGTTGGTAGTTCAGCGTTAGTACATTTCAGTTTGCTCTCCGTATCGTAGAGGAACGAGCGCAGAACAGTTTGGAATCGGCAAATGGGTGCTGAATGAACTATCAAAAGCAGCTTCAGACCTTCACTGCAATTATATTGGTAAAACTAGACGGAAACGCAGCGAATGCCTTATTGATATTTTATCGCGCAGCACGTAAACCACATCTACCTCATTGCAATTGCGATATTTAGAAGTAGATTGGAGAATCCCTTAACTGCAATTTACTGTTGTTAGGTGAAATTCTGTCCTAAATGAACCTTCAGATTCAACCCAGAACAAACGAGCATCGATCAAGGAAATGAAACGTGTTAATTGTAAATTTGTTAATCTTAATTTATGTGTAAACACAGTGCAAAGTAACACTGAGAACTGATCATTTTGTAGCGCCACCTGTTGTCAACACAAGAAAACAAATAACAAAACAAATATTACAGAAGATACTATTATGTATGTTTTTTGGTGTGTTTATTTGTTCGTGCATGTTCCTCCTTCGCTTCGCTTCTAAAAAAAATAAGTTTTGCTAGAATATGATCCTCCCATAACATAGCAAATTGCCAGACTGACAGTTTCTCTTTATTTCACTTCTTCTGTATGTATAAGTATCATTATTAGATCCGGATACAACACATATATTTATTAGTTTTTTCTTACTAAAAGTATGAATACTAATCAAAGTATGAAACGGAAATTGTAACAGGACTTATTATTTGATATGCAATGACTTCCAGTTTTTTTAATAAATAAACCAAGCATTTTATTTGTAATTGTTGTAAATTAAACGAGAGTAAAGAAAGACTAATTCTATAAACTTCAAATTAACCGTATCTATTAGTATAAGTTTTGTCCGGGTTTCGAAGCTAAGTATGTTGCACGATTAAACCTCCTGTACTAACAAAAAAAAAAGGTCGTCCTTAACATAGCATGCCATATTTCTTTCGTAAAATTTAAGATAGGCGCACAGAGAAACAATATGTTATGAAAACTGTATATAAAAATATTTTTTAGCTTTGTTCGCATTGGATTTGTCACTTACTTTTCATTCAGCAACCTGAGGAAATAAAACCAAGCTGGAGAAACAAAATTTATACTCCATTATTAGGTACTAGTGTAGATGTGACGGTATTGGAAAAATTCGCGGCTCTTAAAAACGATCGACATAAACTTCACTCCATTATACGATCGACCTACGTCTATTTTTCCGTTGGTTTAGGTTGTATCTCTGAGAAAAAGCAGTAATATCCTTCTCAAGGTACTCCAGCCCGTGTTATCTTCAATGCGTTATTTGTTGAAAGTCTACAAAACTGTGACAAAAAAACTGTGTTGCCTCAAAAAACTACCAAAGGAATACAAGTAGTTTTTTTAATCAAATATTTTAGTTATACAAAAATACAGTGGTTTGCGCGGTAAATTAACTTAACATAAGAGTGAAAACTGTTAATTTTTATGTGTATTTGTATAAAGAGCTGAATAGCAAATGTGTGATCTCAGGGTGAAAGAAATGTTAAGGAACATGACTAGACTTACTATGTCCCGTTAAGAAGGGATAGTCATATATGATGTGTTATAAAATAAAAATATAAGGACAGCAGAGCACATCTATCATAATATTATAATAAAAACGTTTATTCCTGAAACTTTAAATGTAATTACTGACATAATAGTTGGATTACTATTCCGTAGTGACAATCACTTTCGAATATACTCTTTGCGCGTTGTTAAATAGAGAAATATCAGATCACATCAGTTCATATTGAAGCAATGTCTCATGTCTGACCAGTATAAAACGTAATTACCTGAAAAAATTGAATATCACAGAAGCAAAAATCTAATCAGCCTAATTTACCCTACATCGGTGCAAATTATTCTCAGAAAGTTCTATTGATTGTATACGGTACGTAGACTTAACGAAATACTGTGTACGATACATTTTTACCCGGAATAAGTTCCAGAAGGACATTTTATATTGTTACATTAGAAAGTAAGTCAAGCTGGCAGGATATAGTAACTTGTTAATATAATCTTACTTCTGGCAGGTCATAACCCATGTAGTAGTACCGACTTGCATGCTGCACTTTTTTGTGTTCATTAAATAAATACACGGGAGGTCAAAATACGCGTGTTCAAACACATATTAACTAAAATTTGCCCGCCCATTTGTTATTATTTTCGGCGTTCTTTCGAACATTCAGGGGAGAGAAGCCATTTTTAACCTTCCCCGGCCCGGGCCAGTTGTTACACGTCTGAGCTCGGTGAGTGTATTTGAAGACGAGAAGATCAGTAAAGTGAGTTCGTCGGCGAAGGTGTAAATTCAAGTGTATAAAATCTGAGATATAATGCGTGGTTGAATTGTGTATTATAATAATTGTGACAAACTATTTATACCATTTTGGTTACCTATTCGCTCGTGTTGGCAGTAACATGAATTGTGACGACTATTGGTTCGTCTACTATGGTGAGTTCAATAGTTCTGAAGTAGTGAGCTTCAGGCATGTTGGTGATCTCTTTGGCAGTGTCAGTTATTTCTTCACCGGTAGCGACGTTTTTCCGCACAGTGGCCCGTTTTGATTCGGAGAACATGGTAAACATTAATAGTTATCTGTCTATCTCTTTCATTTTGCAATCAGAATGTAAGACATTTATTACTTTTTAAATATCAGAAGGCATTATTTTTAAGTCAGTGAACAGAAATTACATTTGCTGTATTCGTAAAGTACCGTAAACCGAGGTTACTTCGTCCTTTTTCGGGGTTACTTTCACCAGTGAAAATAGTTTTGGGGGCTTTTAATAAATAAATAGTTAATGAGAACCTAGCATTTAAAATAGTTCCTTTAGATGCAAATAGTTAACGTTTGATACTTTTTCACCAAATGACATAAATACGAAAATTTTAAGTGGACAATGTTACCCCACAAGGTAAAAGTAACCCTGGTTTACGGTAGAGTATTCTTATAGTGTTGGATCGAAAAGTTTCAAATACGACAAAAAAAAATGTTTCTCGATAAAAACATAAACTGTTAAATTGGCGTAGCTCGCGTGCAAAAAATTTAGAAAATCAAATTTTAGCATTTTTATGTCATATTGAAACCTATAATAATTTTTTCATATAACTGAATGAAGTATTTTTTCTGTCTATATAGGTCAATAAATAAGCGGGATCAAAAATTGAGGAAATAGTTTGGCAGTGGGCTGATTCACAAGGTTTCGTTGACGCTATTAAGCAGTTAACGAGACGTTCGCAGTATAGTCTAACTATGAAATACTTGACGTTATGAACTTCAGAGCAGCTAATCGCGCGGAACAAATATCTAGAAGACATGCCTCTAAGTTATGAGGGTGCACAAGAACGCCACGGTTAGCTAAACTAGATGTATGTGTCAGTTCAATAAATATTGCAGTAACCATAGAAACGCTCTAAGATAAACATAAAAATAAGGAAGAAAGATATTTCCATTTATAACAAAGTGAATTATTTTAAATATAATTGCTGAATATTGTGACATATTATACACGAAGTTAAAATGTACTAAGGGAATGCTTTTTACTTAAGCACTAGGCTAATAATTTTGATTGGTTTTTCTTACCTCGAATTTACATACTGCACAACAATAGAAACCGTTTATATTTCCCTTTTAACATTATTTAATTGCATACGTTACTTTAAAATATGATAACTAACGATAAAGTGATATTTTATAGTTAAGTTCTTAGTACATTTTGTCATTTCTAATTTTCTTTCTTCTTAAATCCATTCACGTATAGCTTAATGACTTACCCATGCCCGATTAATTTCCGTTACTATTAATAAAATTATTTTAAAATATACCTTAAATGTAAATAAGTCAGCAACAAAAATAAGTAGAAGACATATAGTAACACAAAATACTTGACTGGAATACACAACTAAGATATCACACACATACACACACACAAGACTGGACGATACTATAATTAAGACACTAACGTAACACCAGAGGAGCTTTTTATTTTTACAAAGTTCTTTGATTTCTGTGACGACATTGCAATATCAATGACGTACGCTTTAAATATTTTACTTGATATTTCATGCCACGGCACTCTCTTAACCTCAACCGTGATCACACTTTTAGTAAAATAGTTTTGTTAAGTATTTTGGAACGTTGCCTAAACAAACGGCATTGCCAATCTAACTTACGTCCTTTTGTATGTAGGGTATTTCGGCCAGCAAATCTAAAACTTCAGGTGCGCTCAAGTAATGGCACAACGGATTCAGAATTGCACCATCTCCCGAAGGTTCTTGGGTCGCGGTTGGAGCATGGGCTAGGTCGCTCGTCTCCAATCAAGTCCATCCAAGTTCGATTCCCGACGGTGGTAGGCCTTGATTTTTGTATGTGAATCGGGCCGAATTAAGTCGTTTATTGGTGATCTCCGTTTTCTCCAGCCTCTTTCATTCCGGCGCTGCACCATTCTCGCATGGTATCACCTCTCATCACCACAGAAAACATTGCAGCTAAGTGTTGACCAATATGTCTTGTCTTACTTGAACACTTGTCTACTGGCCTCAGCAAGGATAAATATACATGTTGTTTCTGAGAGCTCTACAGCGTTTTCATAACTTGAAAATATATAATCATAATAAGTTGTATCTAATTGAAGTATGTGATACATATGGTGATTAAAAATATTAATTTCAAAAAGTGTTGTAGGCTCCTCACATTATATACACACCAAATTTCGCAAGACTTCGCACGGCTGAAAATGTCTTCAGATAGGTGTAACTGAAAAGTGTGACAGATTATAAGCAACGTTGAGACAGGTGGTGTCTTTTAAACTTTACTTATAACTGCCTATTTGTAGCCAGTGAGTTTAAAGGGGATTGTTTCTTGTCATAACTAGTTGTCAATTCATTATATTTACAGATTATTCTTTTAAACAATACTATTCTACATACAAGTTCTTAACAAGTATTGCAACAGGAAGAATTTTTACTGCGAAACGTGAATTTTAACATTGATTTTTTACATTAAGTGACAAAGGTAACTCTTTGTGAAAATGTCTCACTTGACAGAATTCTTGCATGTATTCAGGCGGAATATTTCTGTAGGTATCATCAACATTAATCCATTGTGAGGCATTTTCTGCTATGACTCTACATATAAACTAGTTGGTCGCAAAACGGATCCCCTAATAGTTTCCAAAATGAGACGGTCTCTTCTTTAATACTCGTAGCCACACACAATATAATGACTGGTTTGTAGCGCGAAAAGTTGACTGTTTACTAGACTTGGATATGACGTGTCCATATCTGATGTTCTTACATCGTTTTTTTATCTGATCCCGTCTAACTGAGCCAAAGACGATTCTAATGCGCCGCTATTGAAAGTTTGTTATTTGTCTTTAAGGATGTTCAAGTGATATAAAATCACAACTTTCCAATTTAATAAAATAGTGTTAGTTTAACAGACAGTACTTGTGTGTACATATTCCTCTTACGAAGAACTATAACAGGTATAGTTTTCTCATAGCGGTGCGTCTAAGTTAAAATTTGAATTTTACGCTGCAATGCAAACAGCGAAAATCAAAAGACGTAGACAAATTAAATAATTCACTGTGAAATTACATGAGACGGGCTACGCTATCTTACATTTATAAACTCATAATGTAATTACAAACTAAAGATATATTTTGGATATAAGCCATTGCAGCAAGTGGTATGTCACAGAAAACAAGAGAATACACACAAACAGACAGGTAAACAAACAAAACATACTTTGCTTGCAACTGGCAAAGACAAGTAAACATATACAATTCCATAAATAATTCAATCAGTGAGTTACAAGAAAATTAATGAACTCAAACAAACACACAGGCACAAAAAACAAACCATGGAAAGAAACTAATAACTCATATTATTCCACAAAAAAAACTGTCTACAGTTACAGTGTTATTTGTGTTTGATCGCTTTCCTCAACGTGTCTGCGTTTCTGCTGTGTCATCTAAGTCCAGTTTTTTGTCCTTAATTTCGTTTTGTTTATTTGTTATGTCTGTCGTTTCGAACTTCCTGAGATAAATCTTTTGTGGAACTATCTAATTTATTATTATTTTCCTTGTTTATTTTTGTGTGCCAGGGTGCTCGTTTGTGTTCATTTATCTTCTCATAACTCGCTGACTGAAGCACTTGTGAATTTGTATATGTTTACTTATGTTTGCCAGTTGCAAATGAAGCCTTTTGTCTGTTTACTTGTTTGTTAGTGTGTATTCTCTGGTAGTTTGTGACATACCATTTTAGCAAAGGCGTATGTCCAATATACCTTAGTTTATAAATTAACCCCATTGCAATAATCGTTAAAAAAAATAGCCACAACGTAATGTTTTGAATCAAAATCGCAAAAGTACAAGAAAAATATTTAAATTCAGCAATTAATAAAAATACCAAAGTTTTTTACTTTGAGTTTTCTGTTATTAGGTTACGTAGTTCATGACATGTTATTTCATTGTGAATTATTTTGTTTGAGTAAGTCAACTGGTTTTCACTATTTGCATGGGAGAGTAACATACAAATTTTGACTTTGACGCACCGTTATGAGAAAAATGCAATCTAAAATTGTTTCGTAAGAGGAAATTGTACTGACACGTATCGTCTACAAAACCAATACTATTTCGTTAAATATAAAATAAATGTGTTTCTGAACATACTTGAACGCCCTTAAACAACTACACAGTCATCCTACATCCATACAAGTCGTAGACCACTTCACTGTTTAGCAAAATATGAGGTCACAAATAATCCTTACGATTTCCCTCCATCTCGAACACTGACATGTAGTGCTTTGAGCATACGGGCTATGTCTGCGTATATTTACCGGCATACGTCGCCCGTAGCGCATCGCAGACGTTGGCACCGGGAGGAGAGTTTAGCAAGGAAGATCCCTGTTCCCCGGGGTGGGATGCAAACCTTCCGCCTCCCAGCTGGTAATCTTGCACCGGCACCAACACCCCTCCTTCCTCCTAACCACCCCTTCGGCTGCTGAAGTGAGGGTATACACAGAGAAGATGGGTGGCTGCGAGAGACGGACGGAGGGAACGGGAAGGCATCGTAATCCCAGCAGCTTTATTGGCTCGGGTCACGTTTCCGACAAGAGGACGGTAACTCTCCAGACGTTTTACCGCCCCTCCCCCAACCGCCTTCTTTCCACCCGCCACCTCCAGGGCCGACACCCCTGCTCCATCCGCCACTCGTTCCATTTCCTCCACCCCGCCAAACATCGTTACAACTTCGATTTCACAGCCTTTCCGCGCATCGCGCGCCGTAGCCTTCGGATCGAAACGCGCAGTCTTGGTTGACGGGAGAAAAATATATATATATACTGTACGTATAACTTTTCTTTTTACCGAGAGCTGTGTTTTCCTGCCAGGCACCTTGCACTGAGCCATTTTCCGGGGAAACATTTGCCTCGTTTACACCATTCCTTAACTCCAGCGCCCAACTCCTTCCACCTCTTCCTAAAAAAAAAAGGGGGGGGGAGAAAAAACTGAACGGATTGCCTCGCTATGTATGAAAAGCGCTGCATCGCGATGAACAAAAACCATGTAAATTTTTCAGAGGAAGATAGGATGCTGATAAGAAAACTCTGCACTAAACGAACACATACGTACGACCTGGGAAAGTAACCCATTTGATTAAAATCTCTGTACGTTTGTCTTTATTGAAGGAAAATTATTTTCGTATTAGAGGATCAGATAGTGGTTTTACAACCGGAGGATACGACAGTAAAAAAATAATTAAGGGCGCCGGCTACCATTTGCACTTCAAATGCGTTGCAATGTGTTTGTAAATACATTTGTTTAGTAAACAATTCTACCTTGCGTCCATGGTCGTCATGTATGAAAAGAAAACGTGCTTCACAAAAGGACGGAATGCCAGTATTAAGGCGGCCACTTAACCCACGCTTCAAAAGCGTTGCAGTGTTTTTTTTCTGTAAACAAGATTTGTCTACGAAAATATTCCACGTGTGCTCATTGTGTCAACGTACGTCAAAAAAAACTTCAGAAACCTCATTGTTAAGACGCCACACTCATTAAAAACACTGTTTCTAAGCCCTCCAACATGGCCAAAAACGGCATGTTCAGACTTCCGTATTTTAAAATATACTAACCGGATGTATGTGAAAGTCAGATTGTGACCTGCACTGAACTTAGTTGCAGACTTTCCACCAATAAAATTATATGGTTAGCGCTTAATGTCCCATAGTATGAACGGTTCGGCGGGAAGCTTGCGCGTTAGTTCAGCGCTTGGCTCGTTGAGGCGACGCGGTATTTGATGCGCGCTTCAAGGTCGACCTTACTGCTCCGTCGCTTTTGACTAACGCGCAGGTAGGCGGCGCCCTTAATTTAAGACACTATACTAATTAAAGACATTGTTTTTAAGTCTTCCAAAATATCTTTTCAGACTGCCGTTGTTCAAAGAGCACTAACCGGGTGTATGTAAAACTCAGATACTAAGCTGAACAGAACTTTGCTATAGACACTTCACCATTAAAATAAAATGATCGCAACTCGAAGTCCCATAGTAAAAATGGTTTTGCGGAACTCTTGCGCGCTATTTAAGCGTTTGGCTTGTTGTGGCGTTGAGGCATTCGATACCAGCTTCAGGATCGCCGTTATAGCTGCGTCGCTTCTGAGCCTCTATCACGCCAGTAGGTAGCGCCCTAATATGGATTCGTAAATATAAATAACTACAGTTATTACACACACATGTGAATATACATCTCGTATCTTGAAAGGTTAAGTTAGCGCCGTTCTGGGGAAATTTTGCAACACTACAAATTAAAGTTCATTGATTTCCGCGAATCACAAAATAGTTCGATAAAGATTTATGCTGACTGCGTGCAGCCACAATAAGGACACTAACTTGTTCTATTTTAAATATTTTATCACGTCACATACATTGACACAAAAACCATCAAATAATATTTACGACGTAGTAAATCGCAATTATTTAATAATTAAATATCCTCCAATATAGCTTTTAACAAAAAATATTATTAGACAAGCCTAACGCCTGCTTTAAGTATCCAGTCTAATGTTTTCGCCTAACTAGGTTGACAAATACTTTACAAAACCTAGGGAGAAATGAGTTTATTTTGTAACCATCACACGTACTCAAATGAGTCAAAGTTAACTAATAGCGTTCAAAAATTTTTACATAGTAAAATGGAAGACTCAAGATTTACTTTTGCTCTTTAAACCATGCTGGATATTTTTCACATATCTAATACAAATTACTTGAAAAAATGCATAAATTCATTTAGGCATTTTGTCAGCTAATACAAAGTTCGCGTGCAATGGAATTATGATTAACTTCAGCTTATTTTCATTACATAATTTGTAATTATTTCGGTATAAAATACTTAAAGCTGCGGGTATTACAACATAAAAATTAAATCTCAAAAATATATTCATTTGTGCGTATGTGTGAAAACAACGCAGCGTCTTTGAAACTGGTATTAGGTTGGATAAAAAAAATGTTACCCTCATTATCAAATAACCAGACGTGGCCTAAAAATTTCTTCACAGAATACAAGTTACAGAGTTGACATTTGGCGTATACATTAATATTTTTATCTTAACTTCAAGCCATACAACTATTCGGACAGGTTCAGAAGATTCACCTATGGAAATACGTAAGTTCAGCGAATTGCGTTCAGATGTAATGAAGAAATAAATGCCCGTACTCTCACAAGCTTTTATCGCGGTAGTTTTGCCACAATCACGCAAACGTTAAAGCAGAAACACTATTACGATTTAACAGCAATTTCTAAGTAGCATATTTAACTATGACTCAAGAAAAATGTAGAAAAGATATTATGAATTCGTAGATTTTGCTTGTTTATTATTCCTTTATAGTGAATTGATGTAACGTATACAATTCTGAAGCACACAAACATTGATAGGCTGCACATTGTGATAGTTCTATTTAAGTACTATTGTCTCAATACAGTTAGTTTTAAAAAACACGGGATAAATAATTTTCAACTATATATCTCTCTCTGTCTTCAGTCGAGTACACCTCTAACCTGCCAGTCGTCAACATTACTTGTCGAAGTGGCCACTTTGAGATACTAAGCGAATGACTTCTGGCATGATGTTTTGTGATTCATCAGTGATGAGTTATTAAATTTGCTTGTTTTCTTTTTCTCAGAAAAATCCCTAAGCCTAGCATGGTGCAGAAGTGGTAAAACACTCGCTTCCCATTCTGGAAGACCCGTGTTTCGATACCTGGCTCCGGCCATCCTGATTCCTGTTTTCCAGGATTTCCCCAAATCACTCCAGAATAATGCTAAAACGGTTCCTTAAACTGGACATGGCCGACTCGTTCCCACCTTTCTCCGGTTGCCTCTACCAATGCCTTGTGATGTTCGAGAATACGTTAAATGGCCGAAAAAAGTGTTCCCTGACATATCATTGTTAAAATTTTCGTGTAGTGGATACTAAGAATTTAAATTAGTAGTGTTATCAAGTTTTATCCACTGTTTTGCAAAATTATTGACTGAATTTAGACGGGTATACACAGACAAATACGTTCTATTTTCTTAATGATCTTAAAAATTATTTTTAAAGAACTCTGTCAGAAAATGTAATATTATTGATAAATTTAAGCCTCTTTCGAAAGCCAATACCGTAAAATTTTATCTTGCAGCAAGTTCCAAAAAACATACCGTCCAATATACATAGTTATGAGAGATCCTAAAATAAGTTGTTAAATGGATTTTATTAACTAAATAACATAATGACAAAACGTTTTTACCATTGTGTCTGTGGCAAGACATGCCCACGCAAGGTAGCAACTAATTTTCTTTTAAAATGGTTGGCTAAACTTTGGTGCAATTTTATTGCAACAATCCATCACACGTAATGTGCTACGAAGCAGGAATTCCTGCATGTTTTATATTTATTCTGTCGTGATACAATGCAACACAAAATACACAATAAGTAAAGACAACAGCGCATAAAGTGAAAATGTTATTTAAGTATGTGTATGTAGATATCAGAGTTTAACTTTTCATAAACAGCAAAGTTATTAATGATGACACTAGCGGCTCAACATTCTGCTCACAAAAAGATCAAATAGAGAGCAGTTGACGTTGCCTGTACTAAGAAACAATACCATCATTTTTCTGGAGCAAAAATTTGTTTTAATATTAACACTACGGGTTGATATACACTATGCAAGCTCTCCAAACATGTACCTAAGAAGCTCACGACAAATGCCAATCGATTTTAATGTACGTACAATCATATTCATTCAACCAATTAACTTCGCAGTCTTTACAATGAAACATCAAAAAAAATCTGAGTAACGGCAATTCTATGAATATGATTTCGTTTATGTAAGCGATGATGCTGAAATAGTTACATCGGATCTTAAAATAACGTTTCGTTTAATAAAATGGAAATTATTTTCACACAACAAGATTTCTCATTTGTATACAATCTTAAGTAGTCCTATTTGAAAAGCCACTGTCCAAACATACTCGAGTAACAGTCCACATTGTTAAAATTTTTCGGTATGTACGGTTTTAAATATTTTTACCTCCTCTCGAGGTTTAGCTTCTGGTGGCTTTAAAAATATTTGCAGCTTATGTGAGTTAATATAATTTAATTTATATGAATTCGGTAATTTCCAATTTGCAACTCTGAAACTATACATTTACTTTTTTTATTCGAAATTGTTGCAACGTGTAATTTTGTCTATATCGCATTGCCGTACAACTTACCTATCGCAATGAACACATCAGTGTGTAAACTTTTAAAATGTATATGTATGTATGTGTCTGTTATCGAGGAAATAAGCCCGAACTTTGTAGCGTTATTAGACATCAGTTGAGGGCGTACATGATTATAATTACAAAGTTTATCCTTATATGGTAGTACATGGTTAGGTAAATAGAAGTGGTTCTGAAACAAGTGAGTGTAGGATCAATTTAATGTCACGACGAGGTTCGCCTATAGCGAATTAATTGTTACCAACTTCCTCTTTCCAATTTACACGCTCACTCTACCAGATAATACGTCTCCCTTTTACTAATTCATGCACACACGAAGCATCTCAAATTCTAGTTCACTTGCTTGTTATATCCATTAATTACCATTTCAGTAGGTATCCGTTCTGGCATATGAGTGTTCTAATTACGAGGAATGAAGCGTAGAAAGACAATTTATTGGTTAAACTGTGATCGAAAATTGAAACTATACCACGAGTCGTAAATAATCAAATTACAAAAGCTCCAGTGTCCGAAATGCTTCATGGCAAATTTTTGCTCACGAGTATCACAGTTTGGCATTCTGGACACCGATGCGGGGATCATCAGTAAAGGAATATTACTAGGTGTTCCCACTCATATTGAAAATAACATTTGTGAGCAAGCTACTGATGCACGCGGAAACCGTAATTATATTATTGTTTGGTATACTTACTATTTTCGTCGAAGCTCTGTCTCAGATCATCTATCTATCTATCTATCTATCTATCTATATATATGCATATGTATATATATATATATATATATATATATATATATATATATATATATATATATATATATATATATATATAT
>PNEQ01083239.1:0-31651 GCA_003012365.1 Medauroidea extradentata | reverse complement strand
AAATTTTCATGATTTTCGGTATCTCAGAAGTTTATTATAGCAAATTATTACAAGGTCTGTATACATCCAACTATCCGTTTATTTATAAGATTATTTTAACAAAGTTTATATTGCACTAACGTGGGTGATAATATGAAAAATGTTGCTGTTAAGAAGTCTTCAAATTTTGACATAATGGTTAGTAAATATCTACATTTTATGTCTAAGCCCAACTTTGATATTATTTTGATTACAATGTATTTATAATTTCTAGTGTAAAAATACCCCAATACGAAATATGACAAACTTCGAATACAAATAAGCGGACTGACTACGAGAATTGTACAAAAATATTAACTGCAACTTGCAGCCTGCTTCGAGCAACAAAAAAAAATTTCATTTAATTTATTGCAAGCACTGTACTACTGGTTGTGCTTCGTAATTATTCTTTATGCACATTCATTCTCAGAATGTTTTATAATTTTCAGTTGAAAACTGTTATTATTACTGCAACTTTGTATGCGTATATGTAAGCAAAAATCTAAATAAAAATTCTTATTTACTAATTCCAAATACTGTTTACTTCGCCACACACGTCAAACATTTATCACGTTAGCTTTAACTGTGCTTTATATAAAATCTAGCAATAAAAGATTCCTAAGCGCAACCTTAACAGTGCTCACCTGTTAGGCTCGTGTTGTTCATTTTATCCTGCTAAAAAAAATATATGCTTTCTGCCAGTTGTGTTTTGGAAAGCCATTAGCTCTCGATAAACACGCTGTGTGGTTGCAAAAAGTTATTTAAATCAAAATATTATCAGACTATGAATCGTCATACCGCGAAAGTAGAGTAAAGTCCGGTCATTGCACAGGCCACGATAGTGTTTTGTTTTCTGTTTAAAACATTAAAGCAAAAATTTCTGAGCGTAAATTAGTGTAGTAAAAAAATAATTTTTAATTTTTTTATTTGTTTCTATTGTGCCCTACTTTTAAAAATTAAATTTAAAACTAAAATGATTAATAAATCATTGTTAAAAAGCTTACAAATGTACATAACCAAGCAAGGCAGCACAATGATAATACTTGTGTTTGGGAGGAACCTTGATTGATTGCCGTCTCCATGTATCGAGATTTCGGTTTTCCATGGGTTACGAACCGCCGAAGGCGAATCCTAGGATGATTTCGTAACAAACGCCAAGGCCTATCATAGTTATAATTTTTTTTATTTTAACGATATCGTTTGAGGTTAGCGGTAACTTAAACAGATTTCGGGCTGTGTTATGAATACTTAGATTTGACTTTCCATAAAATCAATATATTAGGCCTGTTTTTCTCTTAATATTTTCCAAAAAATTTATCTCGTTTACGATGATTGAAAAGTTGTTGTACAGTTCATCGCAACGTCAGATTCTATAAACGACAGAAAGGTACGACGTATTATATCGAAAAATATTACTTAATTGTAATAATAATGTATTTTACAGTTTAAAATATATCGGATTGTTTAACCACAAGGATTGTTTGCCATTAAAGAGTCCCTGTAGGGAGGTGAGCGATGATAATCTCTCGGTGCCTGTAACACGTAGTTGAAGACTAGTAGGTAGGCAAGTCTACTAAGAGAGCAGGTGAAGTCTGAGCGCGTGGGTTGCGGGTTGCATGTCTGCGGAGCGCCAGGGGCTGTGTGAGGTGAAGGATACGAGGACGGGGCGCCGAAGAAGTCCAGGCGGGCAATCAAGCACGGCAGCCACGGAAGGCAGATTATGCACGTCTGGGTTCTGAGGAGGGAGGATGGGGGTGGCGCCTTTGTGAGCGCTCAAACAATATCATCCGAGGGAACATGGCTGGAATATTTACACACCACCAGTAGGGGCCGGAGGATGGGGGAAGTTTGGCGGCTGTGTGGCAGGAAGACGCCCCCACCCCCTGGCGGCTCTCTGGAATATCTGAAAGGGGAAGTTCGCTCCGGGACAAGGGGATGGCCCTGCGTGTCTTCAGTTTGGGCGCGGGGGGACGTCCAATACCGCGGCAGAACAAATACCCAAGAAGCCGAGATGACTGTCGCTCGGAACTTGCCCAAGTTCCGCGGCACGACCACACCATGACAGTCCTTTACTGACGAGAAGCCACTGTCTTCTCAAACTTTCAACTTTCTGCCTTGCTTTCTGCTGGATAAAGATATTATTTCTCGGAGGGAAATAAGATATTAACGTCAAGTCACTCACACCCCCACTTCTCCAGACATGCTTATTTCACGTAACTATTTCTAATCGCAGTTGTTTAGCACAGGACTCGCTTTCACGAGGGCCCTTGCTCTATTCCCAGTTATGTAATCAAGATTTTTGTTTTCGATCGTTTTCCCAGATCACTCCAGATAATTACTACTATGACTTAAGAAATATGCCATGACTAATATTTTACCACTTCTTGTTTGTCTGATACAATGGTTCCGACTCTACTGAACTTGCTGTCGTCAGTTCGTTTAGCCCTGCTACGTATTGACGTAATCTTTACACAACGTTTGCTAATTGCGTTCTTCTATTTAGCTATACACGGTTATTTTAGCTAACACTATATTTACATACAGTGGAACTAAGCGAGAGTGAAACTATCTGTCAAAAACGCTTTCGTATGGCAATAATTATGCATTACTAATTCACTAAATTAACTAACATAAATAATCTACATGTTGTATTTATATCAACTGTTTGTAATTGTTCATACTGATATCCCACTCAACGAATAATTTCATTATTGCTGCTTCTTTTCGAGACATTATTTAAATATCAAATGCTTCTTCCTTAAATAATAGTTATTATTTAATAGAGAGTATTAGAAAAGAGCGCTTAATGATTTTAAACATCCTGTTTAACATACGAAATTACTTTTGAAAATAACGTGAACTGTATTTAAATGGAATTTCAGAAGTAACAATGAACTTTAGCGTACACGTATGTTTAAAAGGCCAGTAATCGTGTTCTGTGATTTGCGTCTTAAATATCTGGACGTTATGGAGGGGTACATACATTATAACCTTAAATTGCAAAGCACATATTGACAATGCATAAACTGTATATGGAAAAGACAAATTGTAGGCCTATATCAAACCTCAGTTAGTCTTGTCCGATATTTATCGTAGAAATTCCGGTAACGCTTTTGTAAATTATCACTCTGAAGCAATATTAATAATATAAATCAGGAAGTTCAGACAGGTTGTGGGAAAAAGTTTTTGAATTTGCATAAATATCACCTCGAATTTATTTTTTCTTCAAAAATTTTAACTAACACTACTAAATTTTATGCTTCACATGCCGCCAAACTGCAAGTTTCTTCTTGTAAATTGCCCTCTCTGCTTGAATCAAGGTGCACCGGTGACAATCTTTTGTTTTAAATTTAGTAGGCCGACCACGGGATATGCTCCTACCAAGGCCTTGCTGCTGCCATATTGCAGGACTTGCGAATGGTGGAAATCGGCAAACTGAATAGCAGTAATGCCTAAGTTTCCTGCGAGTTTAACGTTTAGACATTTATGTAGAAAACAGTGCATTCATATTAAATTCCAAAACTGCATAGTATCTGCATGTAACAGTACATTGTTTTCAGTGCTAGAGGCTGTTTAGGCGAGTGAACACTTTCAAAGACCTTCTTTTCAGAATTGTAATAAAATAATATGTTTTATTTTGGCTTTATACGATGACGTACATGTACTCTGATATCAACACTGCGAATAATAATAATATTTTTTTCTTTTTATGGAAATTGCAGAATGAAACAATTTCAATGAAGAAAATCAAAATAGCCAGAGATTTAAAAGTGTGAAAACTGCTGTGAGAAGCATCTCCACAAGCACAAGAGAAGTTACTGCAAAACTGCATTATTGCGATATCACCAGAATGAGCTGCAGCTGGTAGAGTAAGGACACATATCTTGTTGCCTAAACAGCAGGCGTGGGACTTTAAGGATCTTTAATGGTTTTGTGACTAATACGCCATATTTTCGGTAGATGAAAGTTCATTATTACACACAGGATATAAATATTATATTTAGAATTTTTTTAAACTTACCGCTAGTCTAGGTAGTCTTGCGCTATGTAGAAGGCCAAGGAAATAAAGTTTAATGGGAAACTATTCCACGGGCTCGCATAGTGTACATTAAAAAATATTTGTTTGAAAATCTTTACACATCCTAAAACAGTACCTACTTCCCATGTTCACGTTAAGTATATTCTTGAAGTTTGAACATTGTTAAAATGTTTTTTTTTTTTGCAGAGTAAGTATTACACAGAAAAGAAAAAGGATTAGAACGGCCAACTATTGGAACAAGCGTGTAAAATATTATCTAACCTAATATTTGTTAACCATACAGGGCTAGTCCACTAAACAAGAAATCCAATAATCCAAGTACAGTTTAAATTACACTTTGATATGACAGCGTTGCCAATAATTTACGCGTTTAATACATTGTTCAGTCAGCAAATACTTTCTTCGATCAAATACACAAATATATGTTTCCCACACATAAACATGCAATGTACTGTTTAATAAACATATTTTGAAAAAAAGTAATGTTTTGAATATTTGAGCCATGTCTTATGCACAAATCACCAGTATGGGTAACGTTACAACACCAAAAGTATTAGTTTTTAAGACATTTGCTGAAGGGAAACTACTTGATGTCTAATAGTATACTGTAACAAACTTTTTTCTCTGTGTAGATATTAAACTTTACGTACAGAAACTTCATGATTTTTTTTAGGCACGCATCACACGATTGTATGCAGTATATGGTCATCAATGTCGAGGTCACGTTTAGACAAATCGCTGAAAGGAGAGTTTAGCAAAGGCCCTTCTTGTAGAACCCATGAGACAATTGATGATTGAGCTACAGTCGGCCTTTGTGGCTATAAGATCTCATGTCGTAGTCGCACGCAGGTGGAGCCCATACTTTAATGATTATCATTGCTTAAATACGCTTTAATTTTCCTTGTCACATATTTATTCACACCTTCTCCTACCTTACGCAGTTATGTTTGCCGGGACTGGATGTATATTTTTCACCCAGTCATTAATCAGTACGTGAGTGGTGTATGTATTGTGCTAATAATGCACAACCATGAAATAACATGAAAATTTTCGGAAGCACAACACGTGTAATTTAAAAAAATTACGTTTTTACTAATTTAAGTACAACATATGTAACCATTCTCGGAGAGAGGATATTGGATCCATAACTGGACGCACCTCATACAGACTTTTGAATAAAGAAAACAATATAAACTAAATTCATGATTTTTTACACTTAGTAATGTTTCTCGACGTTAAATGGGCTTGTAGATTCATAGATGTGTTATTTATCCGACATTGTTGGCCTCCCAAACCTCTGTGTAATGACAAATGTCCCTTTAAATTCTATATATAGCCTACTTGTGTGTGAGATTTCCATTAAAAAATCTAATGACAACATTAGTAATGTCATTACAAGAAGTAATTTTAAAGGAAATAATGACAAAAATTTCGTAAAGGTGGGGTAAAACATGCATTTCATAATTTTTAATTTATACTTATTTGTAGCATTACAAGTACCTACACGACGTAATGCATTACAACATCAGCACAAATAAGTTGTAGAGAGCTAAAGGTTTTGTAAATTAAACGAGGTTTAAAACAGAATAAAAGTTGGGGCTGCTAATCTTAAGGTGATCTTTTGTCTAGTTTTCATCATTTTCACAAACAATAAATAAATAGGGAAAACGTGCGCGTAATAACAGTCGTGTACCTGAAAATAAAGCCATGCCGAATTAAATTGCTTCATCTGACAGAAAGCTTGTTTGCGACTGACAGCAAGCGCCACAATAAGCACAACCCTCTACCGACTGTGGCAATTAAGGCCTCGCTCTTCAGTTTTGCAGTCGTTTCGAAAATGTGTTTTTATACACAAATTAATACATATATCAAAAATTCATGATGGCAGTTTTATACATCATCGTTTGTATCTTAATTTTTCTGTTGCAATACACCAAACGGATTATTAGGTTATTGCTCTTGAAATAGCACATATTTTGCTGACAAAATAAGCCAAAATGAAGCAAAATATTTTTTTGCTAGCAAACGGTACATTACTTTTAAAAACGCTCTGGCAAAATTGTGTAAAGTATGACTGTACATAGTCTCAAACTTTTTCAAAATATATGGTTAAAAATATTAGAGATATTTGCAATAGTTTGAAATATATGAAAGATCATGGCCTTAAAAGAAAGTGCATTCAAATACTTTATCAAGTACGAGAAAATCGCTTCTTTACACATCAAAAATATCGTTATACAGATATATCATCATCATATTGTATTGTACTTGGTTACGAAGACTGATGATTGAGCTTTCTTACACGAATAAATGTCTTTAAATAGTACATTTTGGGGGCGGGTGAATAGCGTTCAGAGCGTCTGTTCCCGAGAACTGCGTTGAATAGAAATGGTACTAAAAGAGTATCGTTTATAAACAGTTAATGCCTTCTTCACGTTAGTGTAATCGGGCTCCGTCTATAAAGTTTGTAAATTTAACTGAGTGTTTTCAGTTTGTATAAAACGCAAATGCAGTATTTCCGATGTACTTATTCCAAACATATTTTCCGCAAAGTTCCCGTGGCTGACACAATTCAGGTATCTCGGTCAGGTGGGATTTATAATTATAACCTTGTTGTGGATAATATAGCGTATTATCCTCTCCATCGCAAATTTTGCGTAAACGTTAAATATACACTGCAATAACATAAATGACAAACATTTACTTCAATATGCCAGCATGAGAAATCAGAGCACTGATAGTTTCACTTGTCCAAAATTGACTTAGAAAAATCAATGAGGTTTGACAAATTTTGTTGTGTAAACGTTTACATAACTTAAATGCGTACTATTAAAAAAAATTAACTGATCGGATTAATAGTATATTTCACTTCACACATTTCAAAAATTTTGAAAGTAATATTTCAGTTGTTACGGAACTGAATATTCCAAGAACAAACTGTGACATTATATTATGTACGTTTTTACTTTATATGATCCATGAAAAAAAACGAATGCCGACAAAGTTTCTTACTACTTGCAGCATGACTATATATCTCTCATATGCACGGTTACAGAATATTTACATATAGCCTATTATTCGCCTAGTTAAGTATTAACATTGTTAGATTAAAGGACGCATAGCCTACTCAATTCAGTGTATAAGGGCATTAAACTTAAGATCTGAGAATATGTATTTGTCGCTATTACATATACGTTTAATACCTAGATCAGTAGCGAGTTCCATAAATAACAAATCTTTTTTTTTACAGCATATTTACAAAGAATTTGGGTCAAAGAGTTGAAAGCTCATGCGAACTAAAAAGTCGCCGTATTCTGAACCTGCCGAGAAGGCAATTTATGTGCGAAAACAAAAAGGTTTAAACACCCTTGTTGAATCTTTTTTGTGTACGTACTACACCCCCGTGGAGAATCACGCACATACATAACACGCAAAACCTCGCGTCTCTCCTCGCATCTGTAGATAGCGAGGATGTACGTGGGGAAATCCAGACAAATTGGTTCGGTTGTAGAGAACATCACGTCGCAGAGAGGCAAATACCTAGAAAACAGCTCTTTCGCCGAGAAACCTACCTCATCCTTTCTGAACACGAACACGAGCAACACACGTCAGTAAGTGAAGTATCAACTTTTTTTTCTGAATCAGTCGCTACATTATTAAATCAGTGCAAATAATTGGACGAGAAATGGGGTTACCCATGCTAATTGCCTTGTACAAATAAAAAAAACCTATTGCTTATGAGACCAAAATAGTAATTCCCAAACATTTAAAGTCGTTATTATTCTGATTCCTGGTATGTACTTCATCTGCCGATAACGTCGTAAGTAATCTTTAGTGTTCACAAAAAAAAATTAAAAGTCAAAATAATTTCACGACGTGTAAAATTTTGTAATTGGGTTTTCATTAAAATTGTGTGTGTGCATGTGTTCTGTTCAGACAAATCGCAAATATTTACGACTGAAGACATTATTTAATATTATAAAAGTCGCAAAATGTTACATTGATGATAATATCTTCACAAATTCTAAATTGCAAATACTTTAGTATTTACCATAAAAACCTCCGAAGTTACGGGTGCCAACAGCCACGCACTCTACATGATTTGCAGTGTAACCGTGAATACTTTTTGTACGAAACTATTCCACATTCGCCCGCCACGCCAGTGTACCTAAAGGAAACAGTCATCAGAAGAGTAAGGGAATGTCATAGGAAAGTCACCACTGCCATTAAACACATTGTTTCGAAGCCCTTTAGCATAGCCACAAACTTGATTACCGTATTTAATAATGTACTAACAGTATGTTTGTAAAATCCGTATAGAAACATGCGCTGAACTTTTTAACATACTTTCCATCAATAAAATTATATGGTCACCGCTTACTAAGACTTTCAAAACAAAAATTGTTCAGCGGGAAACATGCACGCTTCGTTCACTGTTGCGATGCTTCGATGTCGTTCTTAAAGCTCCGTCACTGTTCAGCCTCAAACCCGCTGTAAGGCGTCGCCTGTATTTGGAAGACGACTAACCTAGCCGCTACGCACACGGTGGTTTCTGAATTTGTATTTGAACGTACCTCGTAGATAAGCCTGAGAAAATCTTACGCCACTAGGGCCATGAACTTTTCGCGAAAAGAATTTTACCCAGTTTGTTTCGGAGCCTTACGTTCACGCCTGCAGTTCTGCTTCGTAGTCTGTGATTGGATGTTTTAGTTATCACGTGCCTTGGGATTCTACCTGTAAATCACAGACGTATGCTGTTGTAGTAACCTCTTTGTGATTGGTGCAGTCAAATGAGGGACGTCAATTAAAAAAAGACACGATGCCTAGAACCATGAAGCAGAACTGCAGATGTCCATATAAGGCACTGAAACAAAGTGGAGCGAAATTCTTTTTGCGAAAAGTTCATGGCCCTAAACATCACTAATATATTTTTTCTACACGAACAACCAATAATTTCATATTGTTGGCAAGTGAGTATCTTTCCAACAAAGGATACGATTCGCAGGACATTGTAAATCTAAACAATTTTCATTAGACAATATTATAACCACCTCGCTAGAACACCTGTCCCCCAATCCCAGTGTGCCCGACCTCAAACTTACTCTAGATGACATAAAGACAAGCGCAGCCATTATCCTGATTGCTTGTGAGCTACCCAGCAAGCAAGCCCTTTCCGATGACAAGACTTTCGTGACGTCAACACTGACAACAACGCACAGGTAACGGTGGCCCCAATGTATAGAACATTATAGCGAGCAGTAGTTATAGCAATGATGGACAGAGAGATAAATTACTTGCTACATAGACTACTTGGCCTAACGTACAATGTTGTCACAGTTAATTATTATTGCCTGAATGTTTGTGATGTGTTTAAAATGCTGCAACAATATTGACCAAAAAACGTATATGTAAATACGTAAACATGTATATAGAAATACAAGCCGAATTATACTTCGGTTCAATTCATTTGTTAACGGAATGGCCGAAGTCATTGATTACTGTCTGCTTATAACATACAAACACATATATTATTTTTATATTCGAGAGTTTTAATTACCTCAAACAGTGATTAACCTGATTTAAGGACCACCACATTTTGAACTGGAAACAATTTGGAATATATCTGCCAGGGTCTATATTAAGAAATTATCTTGGCATTCACATGGAGTGGTTTTGGGAAACCATAAGAAACCTATATCATGACGACTGACAATCGAACCAGTGTTCTTTACAAGGGAAGCCCAACGCTCTATCACTGCGCCACCTCTCTTGGTGCGACAATAGATTAAGGTGCTTTGCGCTGTACGTCCCAAACAGTATTTCATTTGACATTGCCAGTACATTAAATTTCGTGACCTATTTTCATTCGTGTTTATTTTAAGCTCTTTTGTTACAGAGAAGAGAATACGAAAGGGTTCAAGAGGTATTTACTAATATCATGTTGTAAACACTTCTGGCAGATATGGCGATATTGTAATGTGTAAATATGCATGCGTGGAGATAAATAGGGGTTTTATACATACAGACTGTCCACAAACGGGCATATAAGCACATCATGGTAATCCTGGGCTAAATTGGAAACGAAATTGGTAGTATCGAAATGTTTTATGGCAAAGTTTTACGGGCACTATGTGGCAAAACCGCACGGAGAACGTCCCAGCTTGCGCTTCACGCCCAGATATTATTCTATGTATGGTACGTCAAATATCTGTTCTACTCGAGATTTGAACCTGCGTACACAATATGACGGTCGAAAAAGAAGTAGTAAGATATTTTTTTGATGTGCACGAGGGGGCTTGTGCCATGTCATGTTGCCACATTGTGCACGTTAAATATCACCGAACAAAATTTGGCTAGTGACATTTTTCGTCTAAAATTTAGCCCAGCATTCGCGTGATGTGCATATTACACGACCTTTTATGGGCATCCTATATTTGATATAGTTGGAGGAAAAACAAGCGTGGGGATTTATACAGGATAACCGGAGATATAGATGAAGAGATTGATACGGAGCGACGAGTGGTTGAAATAGCTGTAAAAGGGCTGATAGATTTGGAAAGGAAGAAGCGGCTATAAACGAGAAAAATGTTATGACTGCAGTTGGGGATATAAATGAGATCATGAACTGGGAAAGAGAAAGAGTCGGAAGTGGAGCGAGAGAGGAGCGGATTAATTTTGAAAGAGCGGTTGTGATAATAATACAAATAAATTTCGGAACAGAATTATCTACTTATATAGCGAATAAAATAGATCCGAAATACCGAAGAATCCGAGGAACAAAAGTTTACTACTTTGCGTGTAGAAGCAATATGGGACGTGGTACGGTGATGCACATACCCGCGTTGCACTGTATAACCTCAAATTACCCAACAACGTTAATAAGGTTCTGAAGCAAAAATATGTATTATTTTTATTTAGAAAGAGTATGTCTTTTCAGCTTCTTCAGCAGACTACAGTATTCCAGACATATAAAAAATTCTCAGCAACACCCGTTCGACAGTCTCGTCCTACAACAAATATAATTTCACTGATGAAATATAGTTATGGACGTTTAAATATCGGAATGTTTCACGAAAAAACATGTTTCATAAATTAGTTTTTGATATGAACATGAAATATATATAAATATATAATACAATGTTTGCGGGATACCAAATGCAATCATGTTACCACATATATGCTTATAATGTTTAATGACAGCGTGGCTGGCCAGCCAACAAAGCTGGCAAACTTAGGAGATTATCACGGTAAAGGGAACGCTTATAAAACGCTGGTTATTTTGACTTTTTCAGCCAGTATCTTTCTCCCATTTCATAACTTAAACATACACGGTTGTGGAAATGAAAAAGTATTATGAATGCCAATCTACAGCAAAACTTTGAAATTGTATGAAGACAAAGTTTAGTTACTGTACAATTTACCTTTCATGACTTAAACTATTTTAACATTAAATGCAGTTTTAATTACGTAAGTTATTGTCTCTGTGCGGGTATTTTTTTAAGAACTTACAAACACCAAGTGTAATAAAAAATTATATTATTTCGTTGTGCTTTTGTTTCCAGGATTGACTGTTTTACAACATTGTCAATGTATGTATTGTTTAGTAAAGTGTATGATAATTGGCATGGTCTTTTTCTTCCTACTGTTAGACTACCTGAGCACGCTCGCTGCCTTCCTGGTGCTCTAGAGGAAGAAGGATAGGAAACTACATGTTAAATTACGTAGTATGTGGCTCAGTCGGAATTATATGTATGCCACTGCAGTCATTTTTGTTTATAGGCAATGTACGGTATCTTGATACTTTCTGGGCACCCTGCTTATAGCTTGGATCTATTTACAAGACCAACCATGTATCCTTCCGCAATTCTTCAACAATAACGTTGCCTTGTAGGAAATGTCATGTGATTGCCACTCGTCAACATTATTTTGGAAAATCTCTCAAATAGTCATGTTACTAATACAAAAAGAAAATATTTAATTGTGATTTAAATCAGTTGCTCAACATATAAGAATAAAAAAAAATTGCCCTTTGGTTAAACAATATTAATAATGGGCGTAAATAACAAATAAAATTTAAAGGAAAATATTTCAAATTAAATTATTAGCTAATTGTGCCAGACTTGAACGTATCAACACAAAATACCTACAACAGTGGAAGAGATAGTCACAACAAATTTAACAACCGGGTACGGACACTTTATTCAGCCGCACAAAAATTCATGTACTGTAAGCGAGGTGACTTTGGAACACATTCACACTATTTTTATTTTTTAAATTGTTTACTGTGGGTATATATTAATCAAACGTCTTGTGGCTATTATAATTCGTAATTTATCAGAAGTAAATTTTCTTAATATAAGCTACCAAGTATATGGTAATTTTTTTTGCAATGTACCAAAGTTACCCTACGTATCTAAAGTCATCCTTGCTTACGGTATTCTTAAATGTTTCTCAACTTTGTAATTAATCAATTTTAAAAATTATTAAATAAGCTTACATTACTAAGAATAATACATACACACACACCTATATATACACATATATAAGGCGTGACAAGAAAAGATACTGACAATATTTCTCTGCCAATTCCAAATATAGAATTACTACAAGAAACGTAAATTCTAAATTTGTACCACAAAAAGTTGGAGTTACGGATCGAATGGGGTAATGAATGAGCTAGGAAAGAAAAAAATAATCTGGACTGAGCACCACTGAATGTAATAAACGATATAAATACTTATACTTGCTCATAACCACGCCTCTTAGGCAACGCCATAATGAACCATTATGGAGCGCAGAAATCAATCCTGAAGTGATATCTTCACCGTACCATCCTTGTATGCGGAGGACAAATGCTATAGTGACTAATACTGGATATATCAATGCTAATAACAAATACAAATGTGCGAAAATAATCTAGCGGCATGAGGTGAAACTACTGAAAACATTCATGATAGTAACTTTTGTTAGCATAAATTTCCTCTCGTTTATGTGTTTGGCGAGCTGCTGTTTTGTTTGAGTCATATACTCTCAGTCGTGGCAACTAAACATTGTTATTCGTCTAAAAAAGAAATTTTCCTCTTCCTTGTTATATTGGCATTGCAAATTTGTCATATTAATTAAATTCACTGTGTTTGGGTTGGCTTGAGGTGGGACGATAGTCAGTGTTTTCGGAGAATCGTACAAGCTGTCTAGTATTGGATTTCAGTTAGAGATGATGGTTTATCGCTGGAAAACTTGACTGTTTGCTGAGATTCATTATACGTTCATCTTACCAAAATATGACTGGCTTTCGCTTGTGCACAGAGTTGTTGCCTTATTTGACTAAGCAATAAAGAATCCCGCGTCTGTTATTATTGGTCTGCGGACGGCTACATTGTGTCAGACTAATATTTGTTGCCTGTTATTATTGGTCTGCAGACGGCTACGTTGTGTCAGACGTATAACAGCCAATTATACATTTCGCAAGAAACGAACGTGTTTTCAAGGGCACGTTAGCACAAACATTTTTTGTGATATACCATTATTAGAGATGATGGTTTATCGCGGGAAAACTTGACTGTTTGCTAGATTTCAACGTACGTTCAGCTTACCAAAATATTACTGATTTTCGCTTGTACGTGGAGCTGTTACCCTATTTGACTCAGCCAATAATAATCCTAATGATATAATACTTTAGGCCTGTCATTGGGCGGCAGACAGTTACGTTGTGCCAAGAAAATATAGTGTTTTCAAGGGTATGTTGGCACAAAACATTTTCGCGATATACCATCATCTCTAACCATTATTAATAGAGACACTTGTTTTTCGCGAGAAGAATTTTGCCCCAATTTGTTTTCGTGCCTTACGTACACGTCTGCAATTCTGCCTCGTGGTTATTGGCAGCTTGTATATGTGAAGAGACGTATCTCATTTGACTGAGCCAATTACAATAACGTTCCTGCAACAATACACGTCTGTAATTTGCCGGTAGATTTCCAAACGAAGCAGAACTACAGATGTGAACGTAAGGTCCGGAAGCAAAGTGGGGAAAAATTCTTTAGCGAAAAACAGTGTCTCTAATTACTAGAGAAGGTGATTTATCGCGGTAAAAGTTGACCGTTTGCTAGGCTTCAAAGTAATGAACTCATTTCCGACGCATTTATTTCGTTACTGGCGAGTCTCTATTTGACTGGACCAATAATAACTCTGGTGCGCTACGACTGGACGTCTGTGACGCGTCTGTGAACAACTAGACTGTGCTATATAACCATCGGCCAACAATACATGATACGCGGATTTGCAGAAAATAGGCTGTCAGAAAACATTCTCGCGATAAATCACCTTCTCTGAGCCTTATCTCTACTTATATATAGTACAGATGGTGGATGATAGAGCGTGCTGTGTTGCAGACGCGGTGACCAAGTCTGCGGTCTTCTTCTTCCTGGCGACAGTGCTGCTGTTCGCGGGCGAGTTCTGCTGCTTGTTCGGCCACTTGGCGCGCCACCGTCGCCTCTTCACCTTCATATCAGGCGTGCTGTGCATCGTCTCAGGTGAGCAGTCTTGCCAACGTCTGTGGCATTCCTCCAAATATATGGAAGTTCAAGTGGCGTGTGGAATTCCGTGTAGAATGAATGAATGCCTGCGAGAAATTTGCGTGGTATGCTCAATTTGGACATTATTTTTTTAATATATTTTTATTATTTACGTGTGTAGTGTCTCATACGTTACCATTTACTAATTAGAGTTGAAAATTTAAGTCCATGCACTTAAGGGGAAGTGTTACATAATTATATTGCATTTTCATTTTTCGAGCCATAACATTTATTTAAGTTGTATTACCAACATTTTCTGTTCGACCTGACACCGAATATAATATTGATAAACTACTTGACATAATAATACTGGATTGCATTTATTTGTCACGCAGAATCGTTGCAACGGAATTACACGTTAGCTTCCGAGAAAGATTACAAGTTCAATATAAGATGAACCTAAAACTACATTATGACCCCCAAAGTCCATCCCGAATATCTTCTATGCCACAACATTGCCACATTTACCAAAAATATTTTTAAACATAATTTATTGAATAAAATCGATCAATAACATTTATCGTCTATCTTTTCCCCTTGATAAAACAAACGATTATGGTTCAGACTAAACAAACTTTTTTATTTACTCAACAATTCACTTATCCCTAAACCTTGAAGTGATCTTGCTTAGTCAGGTTGCAAGCGTGGCAAGTTTGTAAAACAAAGACGTAAACATTAAAGAGATGTGAATTTCGCGTTGTTATTAGACGGTAGTGAGGCCTTCTACACTGTAAAAAATTTTCACCGTCGATTTACGGAATTTTCGGTAAAAATTTCTCCGGATACCCTGTGGATTCATGGAAACTTAGTTATTTATCCAACAGAAGTTTCCATACAACAGTTTCATCACATGGAGCTGAGCCATATTTACATGTCTATAAAGCAACAATTGAATTGATACAGATTTAAAGATTTACCGGTGATCAGGGCCGCTTTATGAGAGTGTGAGGCCCGGGGCAACATAAATTGGAGCCCCCCCCCCCCCCATTTATTTTCTTCTTATGATGCAAAAATTATTTTTAACGTATGGAATTTTTATCTATGTATTGGCATATAGTCAGAGTGACTAAGTCGCTAATTTAAAATTATAATTACAAGTACGACCACAATATAAATCATTTAATTCACACAAAAATATTATAAATATACATGCAAATATATATATATATATATATATATATATATATATATATATATATATATACACACAATACAATACCTACAAAAAACTATAGAGTCAAAAACAATAGTTGTAAGAGTTGCAGACCCCTAACAAAAAAAATAACATCTTTGTTAACTCACTTTGCAATCAACTTCTTCCTTGCCTTTTTAGAAGCAAACATGTTAATGAGTCCATGAAATGATATGCTGTTCACAAGATCATGCTCTGAAGAAATCACTGCTAGTGAGTTCAATCTATCTTGTGTCATGGTAGATCGAAACTGATTCTTCACAACTGACAGTTTTGAAAACGACCGTTCACTTTCACTTTTTGTAATTGGTAATGTCAAATACAAGCGCAGTGCTATTGCTGCATTTGGAAACACGTCAATTACATCACTCTTGTATAAGTGCTGCAAAACCTCTTTTGGAGTGAATGATGTAACATTATTATCAATTTGTTGTTCTCTGAGAAATTGTGATAAATGTAACACTTCATTCGTAAAAACAAGCTGCAAATCCTCATTATATTTTCTGACTAACTCGGAAGCACTAGATTTAAGTTCATCTTGACTTGATGTAGTTATATTACAGAGAAACCCAAATGTTGAGGCAATATCTTTGTAGGAAGCAGTTCACTTTTCCAGTTCCATGCAGATCTTATCAGTAATACACAGAAATGTGGAAATCCTGAAATTCTCGCGAGAGTCACATTAGCAGAAAATTCGTCTTTTCCACCCAAAAACTTTTTTATTTTTGGAAGACCTGGTATCTTCAAAAGTTTGTAACACATGGACGCTCAGTTGTTTTGCTTCAACTTCAACTTCATCAAAATTACTTCGCAAATCGGAAACGAAAACTTTCAAGGAATTCATCAGCTGATGACCAGTTATGACATCAAGATCAGGCTTCTGTAAATGCTTGCTAACTGTACCAAACCTTTACATAATATCATACCATAATACAGCCATAAATGCAAATTCTAAATATTGCATTTTCTTCATGAGGGATTTGGCTTCCATCCTTGTGACTTGAGTTTCATGTTCGTCACTAAACATTTCACTGAATGCACAAAAAATTTCATCGTAATGAATTAAGAGTTCTCAATGCATCTTCTTTGCATGACCACCTAGTTTCAGATAAGCTCTTGACAGTAAATTTTGACTTTCTACTATTTTCTGTACTCTTAGAAACAATTCTTTCAAGAACTGACCACCTGTGCGTGGAAGCTGAGAAAAAAATGTGTACAACATCTCTAGAAAAAAATAGTTTTGCTGCATGAAAACATTCACCAACGCTGTTTTTTCCTACCAAGTTTAACGAATGAGCTGCACATGGAACATATAGCGCAGAGCCGTTTATTGATTTAATATGCGCTTGTAGACCTTCATACTTTCCTGACATGTTGGCTGCATTGTCATAGCTCTGGCCTCGGCAATCCTGGATATAAATGACATTGTATTTTAGAACACGTGTTACAATTTCACTTAAATTTCTTCCTGTGTGGCTGTAAATTGGAACGAAACATAAAAACCGTTCCAAAATATTACCATGAAGGCAATATCTAAAAACAAAAGAAAACTGGTTTGTATGGGAAACATCAGGTGTAGAATCAAGTATCAGTGAATAATATTTGGCATGTGTAATTTCATTTAGAATGTTTTTTCGTACTTCTTTGCCCATTAGCTCAATTAATTCTTCACAGACATCAGAAGAAAGATATGATACATGCCCTTTTCCTTTGTTACTATGCACCCTTAAATGTTCCTGTAAAAAGGGATCAAACTGAGCCAGTAATTCCAAAATCCCTAGGTAATTACCATTGTGAGGTGATCCTAACATCTGATTGTCACCACGGAAGGGAAGACCACGGCTGCACAAAAATTTCACAACTGCCACTACTCTAACAAGAACATTCTTCCAGTAATTTGTTTCAGTAGTTACTTGTGCATCGAAATGTGATAAAACTGGCATTTTCTTATTTTTCCTTTACACCCATTTTAAAGAACATGTACTGTGTTCAATGCTATTTTCATGATCCCTTAATTTTTCTGCCGTTTTCTTCCAATCAGAGAAACCGTTCACGAATTGTGATTGTTTACAAACACTGAAAAGTTTGCACGTGAAGAAAAATAAATTTCCTGTAGATTTAGAGTACAATAACCATTTGGTTATGGTATTAAAATATATCCGTAATATTTACATCTGTCTAACCCATTAATTTTCTATTTTTTACGTGCAAGTGTCCGCAGCCGACTTATGGACATATTACGTATGATTCCGTAGTGTATATTTACGTTTCTGTATTCTACTTTTACGGATACTATTTCCGTTTACTAACGATACATTTCCGTTAAAATTTATAACGGCGTACTTGAGAGTATTTCAAGTCGTACCGAATGCCAGTGGTATTTATAGTATGTTACTAAGGAATACTAAACAACAATTGCTAAAACTCTCACAAAAGTTAGGTGGCATTGTTAAAAAAAATGTTTCGTGTTTTACGGAGAAGTGCTGGTAAAAAATTTCTCAAGAAGTGTCAGTTAATTAACGGAAGGCAACTAGCTCCACTTATGGAAACTCGCATATTTATGTGACTTCTTTAGGATGCAGGAACAATAATGCGTTCGATTATTTATTTAGTTACTTCTTCCAGTTTTACGTATGTTTAATTAATGAAACATACTTATGTATAACTGTGTTACAAAATAATGTTTCCGTTAGTTAAACAGACGTTTCCGTAGAATTGCCCGTAAAATTCACGGATATTTTTAACAGTGAAGTTTACTATGTGTTCATCTGAATGTTTCCGTTGGCCTGCTGTTTGTGTGGCGCTCTTGAATATAATACTTTTTAATTGTTTTTCGGTAAAATGTCATTAACAATTTCGAAGAAGCCTACATGTCTCTACGTATTAGTCAAGGTCAGGCCGCCCTGTTATTGCCGAATAAAAAATTAAATCTTCTGCAACATTAAAATTGCTAAGACCAATAAAATGGCGCTTCGCTACTAACTGAGACATCACTTGGCAGCCATTATCTACACAAAGCTGAAAACATTATGTCAAAACAAGCGAAAACCCAGCGTAAATGCACCTGCCGACTTATAGGTAGACATGATGGTACATCGCGAACATTTTTGTGCGAACATATCCTTGAAAACGCTGTGGTTTCTCGTCACATGTCTGCGTGGGTGACATGCGTAACTGCCTGCAGACCAATAACGGGTATAAAATATTACAATAGTGAGATTCCTATTGGCTCAGTCAAATAGGGCAACAGCTCCATGTATAGGGAAAAAGTCAGTGAGCTTTTGATAAGCTGAACGTACGTTGGAACCCAGCAAACAGTCAAAGTATCCCGCGATAAACCATCATCTGCTCTTATAGGTGATAAACCTGGTGTTTATATATATATATATATATATATATATAGAGAGAGAGAGAGAGAGAGAGAGAGAGAAAGAGAGAGAGAGACAGACAGAGACAGAGAGAGAAAGAAAGATAAAGGAAGAGGTGAATATTTTGTGAGACCGTAGAAACAACATTTCTGGCACGTTTTTTACGATTTAGTTTTCCTTCTTCGTGTTGACAAGATAAGGCGGAGGAGCGGAGGTGTATGCGGCATTTGACAAGCGCGCGGCGCAGGCAGAGCGCAATTAAACCACGTCAGCGAACGCGGGTCCAGTTCGTCCCTGACTCTGAGAGAGAGAGAGAGCATTAGCTCGCCGCGAATTAATACAGGTGTGCGCGCGTTGTGGCGCGAACCACGCCCCGCTTCTCCAGGCGCGCAGCAAACATTGTCGCCTCCCGGAGCCCGGACTTGCTGTAATCAGGTTCGTTTAATTAGCGCCCGCGCTTCGTCGAGGGACAGCCCCCTCCCCCTTAACATCCCGGCAAATCTACATCCTCCGCGCCTAATTAATGAGAGCGCTGACCGACCGCGCCACTTGCTACTCGGCGCAGGTACTCGTCACTCGAATAGGACAAACGAACCTTTTCCGGAGATTGCCGAAGTGGTGGGCATACACAGGAACAATTTATGCAACGAAAAATAAATGCTACAATGAAAGTACACATTGAAATTATGTACATGTACAATCGCATGTGATCAACTAATAGTTTTTTTTTTTTTTTTTTTTTTTTTTTAGTGATGTGGGGGCCGTGATTGGCTCAGTAGCTAGATCACTCGCCTCCCACCAAGGCGATCTTGGCTCGATTCCCGGCTGTGTCCGTCCCCGGATTTCCGTATACAGGAATCGTAGCATATTATGCCATTGGTCGGCGGTTTTTCTATAGGAGATTACCGTTTCCCCTGCACTTTAATTTCGGCGCTGCTCCCTCCCCGCATCATGTCACCCCTCACCAACGCTAAAGACCTGTATGTTGAGTGCTAACCAAAATATCTTCACCCCACCTTTAATTAGTGATTTACATATTGCATGTAGTAATACATATTATGGACAAGGCCGGCGACGTTGGAGTCAGTATTGAATTTCAATTTCTGTTCTGATGTTTGAGTTTTTGTAGAGATTCTTCTTGCCGACTTCAGGCGTCTTCGGTAGTAGCAATATTCTCGTCAGTTAACGTTGTGGTAATTCTCTTATTATATGGCCAGGGACCTGCAATTATCGTGTTATTATCTTACAATAGACTGTACTTCAAGTTACTATATAGTCACCTGACTTATGCTATTCGCCGACAATATGGGTCTGGCGTCTGAAAGCCTTTTCGAACAATTGATATAGGCCTATGTTCAACTGGATAGAATTACGCATAAATATACTATGCAACATTTTAAATTTTAAATAAACCATGCTTTAAGTCTTTCCTATTTGAAATAGTCGTACAGATAGTTTTTAAATATCTACAGAGTCAAAATGTTATACCATCCGGATATACGACTAAAGCAATATTTTAAAGAAAATTTTCAAAGCAGATTAATATTTTATACGTAACTAACAAATGCCGTGTAATTTATTGAACCATAGCAACACCCAATTGGAAAGCACCCACTATTCTCAAAGATGGGCCGTAATAATACGAAGAGGCACGGAACCTATAAATTCACAGAGTATTTTCCGGTGGGCATGATCGGTGAATTCTGTCATGTCAACAAATAGTAACGCGAAATTTTCACGCCTCTATACGGGATGGAATGTCAATAGCGGAAAAGCTCACGGGTACAGGTAGCCAGACCTAAATGAAGAATAAAAGAGCATAGGAGCCACGCCTCTATTGTCAATAGTAGGGGCGTAATACCATCGTTAAAGTTGTGTAGGTGAACGTGTTAAATGACGAGAATGCAACAACCACTACTTCTGTTCCAGTTGATGTGTCAAAATTGTTGTCACGACAGGGCATAGATACAAACTTAAGCGATTTTCTGTAATTGCTGGAACAATAATATATTCATTATTTTGCAACGGAAAACAGTTGAAAATGAAAAATTACTTTATTTACGTGAGCTAATACAGACGCCGCAAATTTACAGAAACAATGTCATATGGATGCCAAAAAGTGAATGAAAAAATAAACTATGCCTTGTCAGCGTGGAAAAAGTAAAACTATGTGTCTATTTGCTGATTTATAAGAAAAATCGTAAAACCGATCTGACAGGGATCAATCTCCCTTAACCTTCTAGATTCAATTAAGATGCATTACGACACGTATGCAGGGAATAAAGTGTGAACACCATCCCATCCAATGTGTTGTAAACATGTGGTCGCCTCTGTTATTATGCATGTATTTATGTACATGTATGCCTGCAGCTAGTAAGTAAATAAACAGACTGAAATAAACATCAAAAGTTCTGAGCATTATGGCAATGCCGACAGATCGGCAACCCGCGCACCATATTCATGGTGACATGCTTCACAACTGTATTACCGATAGGTATGCGACACACATAACAAGGAAAGAGGAATGGTAATACCTGTATGCAGGGGTGGTCGGGACGTCTTTAGTGGTACGTGTAATACAAAACATTTTATATGTTTTAAATTTAATGGAAGCACAGGAGCTACAATGTGTGCATGCCAGCACATAACACCACACAGTGATTACGTACTCGTATTTTTATTGTACCAAACAGTCTCACTTTACACCTTATAGGTTTATAAGCAATGTGAATTCAAACTGCCCTCTATCTGTCCCAACACAGGCACGCACATGACGCACAACCGCGGCCTGCACCGCACGCAAGTGATCGTTGAATACATGCGTTACAGCAACATGCAGTCTGGCAATGCATTCCTGGGCGCTTTCCATAGTTTCATGGTGCACTAGTTCCTTGAGGAATCCCCACAAGACGTAGTCTAAGGGATAGAGATCTGGTGATCTTGGTGTCATGGATACGGGTCCATTCCTTCCAATCTACTGCCATGGACAGATGGGATCTAATTCCAGACGAGCTGCTGCACTAATGCGCCGGTGTTCAATCCTGTTGGCACTACATAACGCGTCGCAGCGCTAGTGGAACATCCTCGAAGATCTCCTGCGATACCCCGTGAAGAAACACTGCGGTCCCACCCCCCGAGAGTCTGTCAGGGAAGAGATGCGGTCCTATCAACCGGCGTCCCAGGATATCGCACCATATGTTTACGTTCCACCAGACCTGACAACCCCTGCCACGAATGTCTTGTGGATTGCCGTAATTTTCAATGGTGGGTGTTGTGCAAATTAAGTACACCTTCTTAGGTAAAATGAGCTTAGTCAGTCCACTAGATGTGACTCACGATGTCCGGGTTTTTTTGAAGTGCCGTCAGCATCCAGTGACAGTACTGTAGACGGCGAAGTCGATCCTCTTCAATTACGTGGTGTACGGGACTATATTGATATTTATTACAGCACATCGCCATGCAAGATGGTCTGTACAAAAGAATGACTCACGCCGACGCGGTGCGCGAGCTTATGGTGGGATCCATTGCATACTTCTGCATTAGCGCCTTGGCAGCGTGTCACCATGTACGTGCTATACGGGTTGCCTACCTGTCGGCATTGCCACAATGATCCGACTTTTTGAGTGCCTGTATCTCAGGAACGATTTGTCTGAGCGTGTTCGGACAAGTGCACCTTTCTTGTTACTTATGTCATTCCAATTCTTTATTCACTAGGATGGGCAGCTACAGGCCTGCATGTAAAATAATACATGCATAATAACAGCGGCGACCCCATGTTTCCAACGCATGAGATGGGATGGTGTTCACATTTTTCTCCTTACGTAAGTGTCGTAATGCATCAGAATTGAATGTGGAAGGTTAACGTTCAATTTGTAGTGATTTTTGCGTTACCATCCCTTAACATGTTCACTAACAAAATTTTCACGGTGGTTTACGCCGTACTATTGACAATAGAGGCGTGGTTCCTATATTCATTATTTTTTTTAGGCCTGATTATCCTGTACCCGAGATTTTTCGCGATTTACTTTCCACCCTGTATAGGGCCCCTGAATCGTCGCACCCGTACGTGACAAGCAGAGGGCACTGTTCTTGTTAAGGAGGCTCTCTAGCAAAGTCTATCACACGAAACTTTATCTGACTCATCTGTTGGAAATATCTTCTGTGGTCTGCTATGAAGTATTGTTTGGTTTATAGAAATTGTAATAGTTATAGGATCGGTTCATCTCCACTCGCTCAGTCAGTTAGTCAAAGCATTGCTTCGAAAAAATATAAACGTCCAAATAATTCATAAAATAACACTTATCTGCTGTTAGCAAAAGTACACTCGATCATGTTCTATGCTACATTTGAGAATGTAAGACACACCTTACGGCGTATTATTTTGGGCCAATAAATAAACGCTAGAATGTGGTACAGTTTTTTGTAAAATAAAACTTATTGCATTTGTATTTTTATATAGCAAGTTGACAAAACGATTTTGAAGTTTTGAGAAGCCCAATAAAAGAAAACCGTATCTAACTTAATAGCTCTAGCACCAATAAAAACACAGTTTTCTGGCTATATTTGAAAGTAAAAATGGCCGAATCTTAGCATATGGCCAGTATTTCAGAATGGCGATGGCCAAACATTACGGGTGTCCGATTGTAAAAATTAGAAATTTATTAGTATAGCCGAGTTTGGCGAAGTTTATTTGGTTTGGTAATATCGCACGGCATATTTCTTTTTCAGTTACAATGTCACATCAAATTTCAAATATGAGTAAATATAATTATAAGGAAAAGTAAATTTGCTCGTTGTTATTAGTAGTCAGGAATGTCAGAAGTAATAGGCCTAGATTGTGTTTGAATTCTGACGATAGTAAATACCCTGAACTGAAAATTAACATAATCTGATGAACCAGAATGTATCCAATAACCGTATCATTAACGCCCACCAAGATACAGATGCGTACCGAGTCTTTCTTTGACAGCGAGGTCATTAGAGAAATTTCGACATAACTATACGCGAGGCTAGAAACTGAGACAGGACTCAACCAGGGCCTATGTTAAGAAACCCTAACAGTTTTCGTTTAAATAGATTTCTAGAAACCGTGGAAAGATGAAATCAGGGTGGCCGGAGATCGTAATCAAACTTGGGTCCTCCCGAACGCTAGTGAAAAGTATTTCCGTTGCACCACCTCACTTGGATCCACAATATTGTCTGGAATTATTTCTACTTCTTTCTTGTTTTGTAGTAGAAAAATTCTTAACGACAAAATAATTACTATTCTACTAATTATTAAAGTTAACATAAGTCTCTATTGTATTCCTCAAGCACGTTTCTCTCAATCGTACCATGCTTGACGAGAAAACAGTCTAGTGGATGATCATAGCTTCTTTTATTGGTATAAGTTTGTGTACAATAGTAAAAGTTAATTATTAACATTTATATGCGTATTGTACAGCAAAACTTTTATGAAATTCTAATGTCTTTTACTATCCGGGCATTCACAGTTTTTCGTTACAAATAATTTGCTCTTTTGGGAAAACAGTAGCAAGTTGTTTTTTTTTTTTTTTTTTTTTTTTTTTTTTTTTTTTTTTTTTTTTTTTTTTTTTTTTTTTTTTTTTTTTTTTTTTTTTTTTTTTTTTTTTTTTTTTTTTTTTTTAAAGAATTAGCTATTTTCAATTACGATTCGCATACGAATAGGTGGAAGAAAATGCAAAGATTGTTAATACGAAATGTATAATCTTCCTGAACTTAGCAGTCCGTCCGCCTCATCACGTATACATATTTTGACCTCATCCACAGATCTGTCAAGAACAACAGGTCTACCCCTCGGACATGTAAGTTAACACTACCAAACGTCAGTATTCTTAACCCATTCGACCTAGTATAGGCTACACAATCATCCATATGTTAGAAAATAAGGTGACCATAGGTCGCAATTGTATACTTAACAGCCTTAGGGTCTATTACAACCAGGGTGTTTTGTGTGACTTAGATTATACGTGGGTTCTAGCTTCCGCCCAGGTCAATTGGTCTGTCTCACGCAAGGATTATAAATTTTTACGTTGACTCGGCTTTTCTGTATTCATTACTTGCGTTTATTCGGCAGTGTATCCTGCTACATTTAATTTCTGTACAGATTTTCTCACTGGCTGAAAATTGCCAAGAAATTAACTAAAGTAATATGTTGTCATCATAAAAGTGGCTTTTTTTAGCAGCCGTGGGAAATTTCTAAACTGGAATTTTCATGTGGGACGACCTATAAAAACATTAATTCAACTGTACTAAGTTACCAATAACGTACTTCATTGTCATTTGTAAAATTGGCATCATGTGATGCAGACGAAGGCCAAGTTTTTCTTATTTGCTACATATGAACAAACAAGCAAAACGTAGGTCTGAAATGGTTAATTCTAATGGTGCTTTTTGGGTTGAAATTCCTAATACGTGTGTTGGTCATAGGTTTGGGCTAATGTTGGTTTGCCTGGTGAGCAGTTATACGTTGGCCTTAGAAGCCGATGTGAGGCTGTGACTGAAGGCGCGGCTGTTGTTGGCAGGCCTGCTGATGCTGATCGGCCTGGTGATGTACATCTCGATCTTCAAGGCGGAGATCGGCAGCAAGTTGCGGCCTCGCTCCCAGCTGCAGCCGCCGCTCTTCACCTACCGCTACGGCTTCAGCTTCCTGCTGGTGGTGTCTGGCTTCATGTCGACGGAGGTGGCTGGCACGTGCGCCATCTTCCTCTACATCTACTGGCACCAGCTCGAGTGGGGGCGCAAGGGCCGGCACCTCCGCAAGATGTCGGCGGCACTGCTGGACCACCACGAGTACCCGCCCCCGGCCTGCCGCCGCCACCCGCCGCCGCCACCGCCCCTCCTCCGACCCTGCGCGCATCCCTCGCCTTCCCTGCAGAGGAGGTACTGCACACCCCTAGTATTCACCTACCAGTTAAAAGAGTCCATGCAACTTATTATGATGAACTTTTCTTAATTCCTTCCCGATGAAAAATTCGGCAAGTTTTAATCGCAAATACTTCAATAGGGACGTAGCTAATTACTTTACCTTTCATTACGTACATTGTGTTCGAAAAAATTAAGCTTAACTATACAATTTAAATTTTAATATAAATATTCTCTCCCGCGAAATATTAAATAGTCTACTAAATATCTCTCAGTACCAATTTCCTCCAATAATACGCACTAAATAGTAAAATGTAAGGTTTCTGTAAATAAACATTGCCAGTCACATATCACATCCTTAAATTGCTAAACGAAAATTATTATTATTTCTATCAAAAGAGGTGACGCAGTTAGTTCTCTCATGAACTGCGTTGCAGCGTGTTAGGGGAAGTTTTATTAATGGATACTACTAAACGTAAGTTTGATATATTTATCTACAAAAAAAAAACACATTTGAAACTATGCTTTTCTATTTTCGTTTTTTAGATATTCCTAGAAACCTTCAAATGGCTAGAAAAAGCTTTTCCTGACTCCTGTCGTGTAAAAAATACCAACAGGAATCGTAAAACGAAAATACAGAGGCGTGCGCTGGGCTTTTACAATGAAAGCCTCATAGAAAATAACCAACGACTGAAACACTGCACACCTTATTCGCCCCCCCCCCCCAATTCCGTATAAAGGCGACACTGTTGTCGATGCACGAGACAATCTACCTTTTATCGACTGCCTGCGTCCTTACCTCAGACGCGGCTATGTAGGTCTCTTAGCTCAGCGTGTTAACAAAACACGTTTACCAACTCTGACACATGATTTGTGACTGGATGTGGTTTTTACATACTCCACTGCGATGTGGATGTCTGTCAAGGAAAACTAAAGGGACAAACATAAATAAGTAGAGTATGCTTAAGTCAACAGTAGACATATACAGCAAAAAAAGTCCATAAATTGAATCGGGTAAAATAAAACAAGGACAACCAAATAAGAAAACAAAAAAAAAACACTAAGGCAGACAACACTGGTTTGTGGTCTGCTTGGAAAAAGGACAAAAACATAAAATAATTATACGAACTGCAACAATAAATTAAAAATACGCAACAACGATGAGACGTTAACAAAATACGGTAGTTTTTCATACACGAACAGAAAAAACCCTATTCAAGTTATGGAATTGTATGTTGTGTACGCACCCTATTGACTTAAGAATACTCTGCATACTTACTGTGTGTTATTATTTTCTCTTCAGTATTTTTACAGACATCTACATCACAATGAAGCGAGTCCAAAAAAAAATACTTCCAAACATGCACTCCCATTGCACAATTATTTCAAATATCATATAATTCGTGGCTGGAAAAGGGGAGGATTCACATAGGACACCCAGACCTTCACAAATTAAGGAAACATCCGTGCAGGATGCGTTGACTACTCATCAAGCCAAAGTCCACGTACCTCTGTACATATCCTTTGCTCTTTTTAACGTAAATATTGACACTAGAGAGTTTCAATTAAGAGGATTTTTTTAGTTCACCCCGTCTACTTTGACCGATAATAAACAAAATGAAGTTTACCTGATGGTGTCAATGCTATATAAAATGAAAGGGTACAAATCCATATTATTTACATGATGAGGGAAAGACAAAGTGCTAGTATGCTTTCCATTTATCCTGAAATTCTGTTTCTATGATCCTTATACAATGTATTTTACATAATATATGCGTAGGCCAAATATTCTTTCCATCCTCTACATTTAAATAACTCTACAACCTTTATAATTTTACCTGGACATGTGAGTCCCATAGTACCATTACCCTTATCCGACCACGAGTTAAACGCCGAATTTGCACACATGGTCACTACGTGAAAACACGTATATCTTAGAGCGATGTGTATTACAAAAGAATTTTAAAGAAACATTTAATTTACATCTCTTGTAAACTTTTAAAATAGGACAAGTGAAAATTATATAATTAAGTAACAACTACAGAAAACTAACGCTTCAGGAAATCTTTTATTAGAGTTCTGTGACAAAAGTTTCGACATGGAAACGGAAAACTTGCAAATGTGTGCATTTTTAAATGTTCTGTAAGGGTGGTTAAATAATACTTATTTGACACCTGTGTAAGTGAAAGATAAAAATGTAATGTTGTGCAAAATAATAGCAATTATAAATAAATTTTCTATTTATTTTCGACCGTTTATTTTCCATATACAGTCGTAACATTCAAGTTAGGCTATATGGATAACATTTAGGTTACCTAGGTTTAATTACGATCTACAAGTTTATCTATGATGATATTCGCTACAGCCGCTGCATCAAATGACAAACGTGTCTAATACGATTCGGTTCGTGTGTGTTTAAATGTACTGTAGTTATACCCGCGAATATAACAAATTCTTATGATGTGAAATATGAAATATTGAATAAATAATTACAGTGCCATTCAAAAACTCCAATATAAACTCTTGAAATACTTTCAAGCGGAATCAACGAGTCAATTTGTTAGTGAAAAGAAAGTGTGCTTGTAAGTTTTTTTTTACGGTAATTCAACTCTCTTTGCCTCCACTGCATTCTTAATTAAACGCATTTCCGCAACTTGGATCAGTACGAATATAAAAGCATTGCACTTGTTCCAATTAGGCCCTGCCCACCCATATAGTTTTTATTATTTCGGAAGAAAAATTTAAGGCATTTATTCCAGATAATGCATACACTTACATATGCTAAAATTCTAAGTATATATATATATATATATATATATATATATATATATATATATATATATATATATATGCACATACATAGACACAAAATACGGAGAAAGCCTTTTACTAGTAATTTATAATTTTATACAGCCTACATATGTTTAATCAAACATTCAACAAAATGTCAATAAAAAGCCAGAAACTCGAGCCCTTCACAAATAATAAATATATGTCGCGGTGCTAATTAACTCATTTAACACTGTAAACAAAACTGGGGAAGACTAACCGAACAACCAGACATTTAATTACCCTGAAAAAAAAAAAAAAAAACAACTAATAACTAAATGATAGCGAAACCAAAGGTTAAACATATAGCGTTTTGTTGTTTGCTTAACCATGAAGGTATCTGTATATTTAACGAACTGCATAAAAATAGCCTATATACAGGATGGAATGTAAATCGCGGGAAAGCTCCCGTGTACAGGCAACCAGTCCTAAATGAAGAATAATGAATATGGCGGCACCTCTATTGTACGTACAACCAACGCGAAGGTTGTGTTGAACAAGTACAGTGACGATAAATCAACAACCACTTCGAATGGAACTATGACCTTCCGGATTCAATTCAGATGCATGACGATACGCATTCAGGGAACAAATTTTCCCTAATGTCCCATGCCATACATTGGAAACATGGAGTCGCTTATGTTTTTAACCATGTACGTCTGTAGCAACCCATTGTAGTGAATAAAGAATGTGAATGTCGAAAGGAACAAGAAAGGTGTACTTGTCTTAACACAATCAGACAAACCGTTTCTGAGATAACAGGCACTTTAAGTCGGAGCGTTTGGCAATGACGACAGGCAGGCAACCCGTGTAGCAGGTATTTGGTGACATGCTTCCGAGAAACATTAGCGACGTAGAGCCATAATACCGAGAGGTATGCAACACACGTGACAACAAGGAAGGAAGAGGGGGCACTGGTAGTACTGATACTTTAGTAGTATGTAAACCAATGTTGCAGTGTTTAAACCCGCTGGAAAGCACAGGAGCTGCGATATGTTCGTAACATGACACAGTGAGTACATATTGTATAATATATTCTACAAAATATTCCTACTTTACACCTAGCAAGCTTCAGAGCAACGTGTGATCAAATTATCAACTATGTAACCCAGTACAGGTACGTACATGACGCACAACCTCTGCCAGCAACGCGCGCATTTAATCGTTGGTTACACACATCACAGCAGCATACAGCTTGGCAAAACATTCCACGACACTTTTCATAGAATCGCGGTACACTAGTTCTTTAAGGAATTCTCAAATGAGTAGTCTTAAGGGATTGGGATATAGTGGCAAGGATACAGGTCCACCACTTCCGATCCACTGTGACGAATTCGTACACCGGAGAGCCACGGACAGATGCGATCAAATTCCCGGTGAGCTGCTGCGCTGTAAGACGCCGGTGTCATGAAACATTTGGTTGGGTATAAAAACCTTAATAAGTAATTATAACAGAAACTACGGCATTTCAGCAATATTATGTTCATTCTTACACTACTATGCTTCCAGGTACACTGCGAGATCAAAGGCCACGGTCACATTACAGGTCATAAACTTGATCAGTTAAATACATTTTTTGCAGCCATGTTTGATCGTATTTAACGCTAAACATGTTTGCGAGGTTATACGACTAAACAGAATAAACTCAATGAACTATCTAACCTCAACAAACTTGTAACCTGAAATGTACCATACATAATTATTATAACATCTATACGTTCAACTTTCGTGACTTTTTAATAATCATGTTGCATCTAACTGCAATGCTGTTGTGTGTAAATTGGATATCGCTATTTTACACTTATAAGTTTATTTAATTTAACGAGTGCAAAATGCAGGACCAAAAAGCAACCATATTTGTTACATTGTCACACAGATCCTTGAACTTCAAGCAGCGAATAGGAGAGAAGCATCTATCATATGTCGTTCCAAAATAGGCCTACATAATTAACCAGTTTATTTTGAACGAAAGAGACTGCGATCTAAACTTGTTCGTAGCTAGTGAAACTACCCCATAAAACTGAACATGTATAAATGAAGTAGTTCTGTATCCAGTATTACCGAGATCTTTAACTTGTGTACAGGTCCACTTTTTAGTCTAACTTGCCATGTAAAATATAAAAAATGAAAATGCACTAATGCTCTTCATCAAAATCGTAAAGTTATCTTGCTTTTCTTCCACCATGTCAACATTTAATATTACAAAACTTTCTCGCAAAATATTACTGGACATTATAAACGGCATGGAAACATTGCTGCAACATAGCAGCATATGTGTCAAATTACATGAATTTAGTTTATGTACTACTTAAAATAAGCATTTTTTTATTCAACCTAATTATTTCACAAAATTAACAGCAAAAATCGTACAAATGGTTCTATGAAATTAAACACATTTAATGAAAACATGTATGTTTTCCTGATAAATTAAATTTCATGAAGGATACAGTACTTTCAAAATTATGTTACAAAAATTAAATTGATAATGCTTTACACGTATAGAGACTAGATGACACACACATACACATTATTCTACCTTAATAAATAATGTTATAGTGGGACAACAAACAAAACGAGTCGCTACAATTTCGCTCTGCGCAGATGCTCCTACTCCCTCTCCTTCACCATTAGAGGAAGCGACCAACCAGGCCCGTAGAACTGCAAGAAGTGTCGGGCGAGTCCACTGCCGCTGTATGAAGGGGTAGGGGTATTCATTTCAGCTCCGACAATGGCCGAGGGCGGATGTATA
>PNEQ01083238.1:0-51170 GCA_003012365.1 Medauroidea extradentata | reverse complement strand
GGCTCAGCTTACGCTGGGGCTTCACACCGATCCCCTGAGTACCTGCGAAATACCATGCATCCGAGTTTTCACCCGAGCAGGTGTCCACCTTCCAGGGCTCCAGAACCCCTTCTCCAGATCAACATTGCTCGAGATCCGCTACGCAGGACACTTGTGCGTGCCTCGGTTGGGACATGCAATCTGTTCGTAGGTTGCACAGTAGGCTGGGGCATCCGTTCCAGCTTCTGGAAGCATGGTCTAATAGGGTAACAGCTCCAAGTACAAGCTAAAGCCAGTAAGTAATCTTCTTGGCAAGCTGAACGTGCGTTGAATCCCAACACATAGTCAAGTTTTCCCGCCATAAACAATTATCTCTAATGATCGTTTATCGCGGGAAAAATTTACTGTTTGCTGGGTTTCAACGCACGTTCAGCTTAACAAAAGCTCACTGGCTTTTCCCTGTATGTGAAGCTGTTTGCCCTATTTGACAGAGCCAATAAGAATCCCGCTAATGTAATATTTGCTGCCTGTTATTGGTCTGCGGACAGCTACGTTGTGTCAGAAGTGTATCACCCAATCATAAATGTTGCGAGAAACTACAGTGTTTACAGGGCTATGTTGGCACAAAACATTTTCGCGATATACTATTATTTCAACCTACAGGTTATTCGAGAAAAAGGAGCACATTTGACACCCTAGTTTCTTCTTTTTTACTGAGTTAAATTATATTTACCTGTCATTTCATTAGAGACAAATAATGTCTACGTAACAGTCAAAGTGTATAGATTGTCCCTATACCTAGAGACACGATTTTATGGTGAAAAGATTTTTGCAACATTTGGTTTCGATGCGTCATGTGCACGTCTACAGGTCTGCTACATCGCCCGTAATTGGATAATTTTACTCTCACTAACCTTGGCAAATTACAGACGTGAGGAGTCACAATAATCTTATTTTGATTGGTGCAGTCAAATGAGACACGCTGCCAATAACCTTGAAACAGAACTGACTATGTGCACGAGAGACACTGAAACAAAGTAGGGCAAAAATCTTTTCGCGACAAAATCGTGGCCAAACCTATACCAAGTTTAATTCTATTGCAGGTTGCAAAGAAAATGTGTTTTCCTATGGGAGATTTTGGGACAGGGAACATTTCTGTCGCTGGTTTCGCTGCTATCGCTAAAGGACCAGAAAAATACTAAACCGTAGTAAAATTAAACTTAAATAGGCTTGGAAATGACAGAAGTCATTTAACTTTATTTTAAAGTGAAAATAAACCAATCTCGCGTTTTAAATTATTATCTTAATAAATTCAGGAATGCTGTGTGATTGGTCATTTAACACATCTTACCGATGCTAGCGCTCAAGCGGCAGTTTACCTGTGACAAACTTTTAACGTTGATCTTTAAAACCTGTAGTAGAATTAACCTTGCCGTAGTCAACAGAGTCTGTGGTGTCAATAAATGATATATTTCAATTATAATTTTAGGTATATGTGTATGTGTGTTCGAAACCTATCTTGAATTGAAAATTATTCGCGGAAATTTTCGGTCCCTACCATAAATCAGTACTTACAGTCACTGCAAAAGCGAATATCGATTCTATGTTTGTTTCTGTTCGTTTAAGGACCTCTTAAGTCTTTATTTTATATTTGTGTCAGTACACTGCTCATATTTTGGTCGTCGCGTTTAGGCTGCGTAACCAATAATGTCATTATTATTCCGTGTTGTAACCTACTTAACTTTTATGTTTAGTTCTGTAAACTGTTCCAACGGCATTTACTTTTAAATTAAATAGAAAAGTTTTACAATTACTACAAAACAAGTCAAATTTGAATCAGTGCAATATGAAATATAACTAAATTTTTGAACATAATTTTTTCCTATTAATTTTAATTGATAATTACTAAACAAAAATTAACAAATTGCATTCATTGAATGGCTTACAGTAGGCCTACTAGCCTAGACACGTGGTATATTTTCCTTTTTAATAATAAAAACTTGTTAAAAAATTTTCCCGAGATAAATTTTTTGTATTAGGAATTTACTTTTCCCAACAAAAAATTATATAAACCAAGTATGTCTTAAAATCGAAGAAAATTGAGATAATATTCATTAATTTTCTTTAAGTCTACTTAATAACTCATTTTACAAATATGAGATGTATCAAAAATTTATTTTAGTACTTCGGTAGTTTATCAAAATGTATAAACATAATTTTAGATTTAATTAATTATTTAATGATTACCTAGTGTATGATGTATTCTGTTATTTTAACTTATTTTCAAACATTAATAAGGTTTTTATTGGTAATTTTATTTGGAATGATTATATTAGTTATTGTCATTTAAATTATCTACATTTTATTTATCTTGTAAATTCTAATAACTTATACGAGTTATAATTTTATTACTTTTAAGTTCCAAAAATTTTGAAATTATAGTTTTAACCCAATTACGTACACATTAAATTTTCGTTCCGGATGTTGCTAAAGAAGGAATTTGGGGTATGACCTATACACACATGTACCGTAAAAGTGCTAAACTATTGGAACGTATTTAAATAATTCTAGAGGCCCATGGCACTAGCATGAACCTGTTATCAAACGACTGTGTGCGAGCAACAGGCAAAAATAATTTTCACGGGAAGGGGGTTTTTTAAATTGGGGCTACAGCTTCTCGACTGAAAAATTCCGATTGTAAATTTCCTTGTTTGCGACATGTCGAGAATAAAAGCACATTCTTGGAAAAATACGTTAACTTGTGATCATTACAAAAATAGGCCTATGTAGTATATTTTTTTACGAGAATTTAGCTGCACCAAGAAAGCGGCTTTTTTTTTTTACAAACTTCAACTTTTCTGTTCATTTTATGATGCCTTGGGAGTTTAAACATTAAATGGCACTTAACAATGCCTATGTTTAGTGCTCGAGACTGTTCGGGTTTTCTCGGTTATTCACAGATGTGCCCTGAAGCCCATAACCCTGCAAATAAAAAATATTTCTTGCTCTTATAAACAAAACTTTGTAAAATTTTTACATGTCAGAAACTACAAAAAAAAATTATCCGGAAATCTTTACAGTGGTTATACTTATGTTTATGATACGGAAATGAACATATTTAATATCAATAAACAGTAGGTTCGCTACAAAACAAAATCGACATAGGCAACTTGTAACGTTTTACAAAACTTATTTTAGTTTACAATTTATTATAAACTTTGGTAAATAATTTTGACTTTAATTACAATTGCTTTAAAATGAACCTTCAATAAATTGGTATGGAAATATAAGTTACAAAATTAATTTGTTCATGTGACGAAGTAATAAATTTCGCATGTAATTAAAATTTGAAAGTTCTCACGGCACTACTTTTAATTGATGTAGGAAAACGTTTGGTGGTATGTCAGTCGAAATTATAATTTTTAAAATGAACCTACACACATTTCATAATAGTAATAGTAATTTTAAATACGTAGCTGTCAGATTTTACTGAAATTATACGAAAGAGATTATATTACTTAATTTAAATGCATTCGTAAATTATGTAGTAAGTGACTGGGAAAGATGACTAAAATACCAATTTGAAATTATATATATATTTAGTACACGCCACTTTTTACTAAAATATTTGCTGCAATACAACTTTATTTGCCGTTGGAATTAATCAGTGGAATTTCATATGTGACAGAAAACAAATGTAACAACCAGTAGCCATATTTTTTATTGACACAACTATCTTCAAAATTGCTTTCTTTACTGCGAACAGCGTTTATTGCTTGAACTCAAACACCCGCGGATGAAATACACTTACAGATCAAAATGTTTCTAAATTTAGTTTCAGCGTCGCCATTTTGCCACTGATCTCCGCAAGCTATGTGTTAAAATTTCCTCGCAATTCCTCTTATTATTCTTCGCAGCTGTTCACCCACGAAGGCCAGTTTAGTTTCGCAGAAAAGGAAATCCGTTGATTGTAAATAGACGAAACCAAGTCTTCCACGAGGATAATAAGCAGTTAAACAGATGTGATAGTTTTTTCCACCCGTGGCAGACTCTTAGCATGGCTGGGGCTGTTCTTCTGAGAACTGTACTAAGTAAAAAAAATCGGCTGTGCAGAAGCAACCATAGTTCAGTTTTTTTTACAGTATCGTTACATAACAGGTTGGTACTCAGAAGCGAAACTGACACACGTAAGGCGTTCTCGTGTCGCTCGAGCTAGGAATATTTCGGCACTGGTCAGCAATATGGCGGGAAGTATTACTCTACCGAACACTTATACACAATTGGTCGCTTTAGCACGTCACTAAACGTTTCCCTTACTTAGAGTAGGTAGGGCTATTTCTTCAATACACAATACAAACGTAAAGTTAAAGTAACGACAGTAAAAATAAAAATTAAACTACGTTTTCACAACGGTATTATTGCGTTCAAAATCATCATATTTGTCATAAAAGCATATAACGCTAATATTCTGAAAACCAATAAAACTTTATAGAGAGGGTTTTATTAATGTAATCGTATCCTCTATTTTATAGACATTCTTCACAGTAACAATAATAAAAAAAAAACATTAACTACCCGGGTGGCAGTCTTATCTGGTTGCAAAATCTACATGTGATGGTTTATTAGAATGCTCCTCAACTAAACATTATTACAAGAGTAAGTGATTTTTTGAGAAAATAATTCTGTATCGCTTTGTTTCAATGCCTCACGCACACATTTTCAGCTCTGCTACATGTTCAGTGATTGGCAGAGACCTGAAAAATTCGCGCGTTCACCGAGCTGCAGGCTCTCCTCCAGGAACATCAGGAAATCAAGCAGACACCAGCTTCTCATTGGCTGCTCGCTGATACAATGATACCACACCATTGGGTCTGCATCTTCTTTATTCTTCAGCGTAGGCTCAGCTCTCTCAAAGAAGTGTAAAATAAGTCAACAGCAGACTGAGAAAGTGACGTGAGTATACTGTTGTTTGAATTCTAGCTTGTGCCGGAAAGAAAACGAGAATTTTTCAGGTACCTAGCGATCGGATGTTTTAACTCTCAGCGTCTTAGGTATCTACCCGCAAATCACAGACATGTTGTGTCGCAGTGACCTTATTCTCATTGACACAGTTAAATAAGTGACGCCTCTACACAAATATACAGTATTAGAGATCTGAAAAATTCGCGTTTTCTATTGTACACAAGCTAGACTTGAACAACTGTAAGTTCGTGTCGCTTTCGCAACTGGCCCTTGAACATTTTGACACCTCCTGTAATGCGCTGAGCCAATAACAAAGAAGCAACTAAATTCACGTCACGTACACTCTAAATCTGAATTAGTGAATATTCACTTATTCACGCTGATAGATGGAGCAGTTTCAACAATTTGAATCAGTGAAAGTAGTCACTGTTTAATTAGTGAATATTCACTGATTTCCTTTAAGAGTGCCAATATCTCACAAGTGAATCAGTGAAAAGTCACATATTTTTCCAATTGTTTTCACAGAACAGTTTTCACATATTGAATCAGTGAAAAATTACTGGAAAATCTGTGGACATTCACTAATTAACTTCTGGAATGTTGGCATTCTTTATCGAAATCAGTGAATAGTCACCGATTTCACAGTGGTTTCTGACTGATTAAATTGGTTGAAATTGCTCCATCCGTCGGCGTCAATCAGTGAATATTCACTAATTCGGATTTAGAGTGTAAAGATTAGGGACTGGTAGTTTTCGCGAAAAGATTTTTGCACCACTTTGTTTCAGTGCCTTACGTGCGCACCTGTACCTCTGCTTTGTGGTCAGTGACTGGCTGTCGTAACATACAATATCTGGAGGTTAAACCCGCAAATCACAGACGTGTTGTGTGCTGATTAGCACAGTCAAATGAATAACAACTCTGCACAAAAACGCTCTGCCAATAATCATGAAGTTGAGCAGTATAGGTGTACTCGTAGGGCACTGAAACAAAGTGGGGCAAATATCTTTTCGCGAAAACTACCGGGCCTTAGTGATGATTGATCACAGTATCAACGAGCAGCCAATTAGCAATTTCTGTGGTGATTGAGTGCACAGATTTTCTTGGATGCTAGCATATCTGCGAATTTTTCAGCTCTTTAATTATACAAATAGCCATGAAGCACAGTTTCAGATGTGCTCGTAAGGTATTGAAACGAATTGATACAGTACTCTTTTCACCAAAATAACTGACTTTACTTGTTGTTGTATTTAGAAAACACTAGATACCTAGAACCATATGATCACCCATTATTTATTATTTTCTTAATCGTGCATATTTTAATTGCTACTTTTCAAGCATCCTCCCGCCACCTAATGTGAAAATTAACTTGTCATGAACATTTTGAATAACATTCAAGTTTTTTTAAAGTTAAATTATTAAAATATTATATATTCATGAACATTTATTCAGTGCCACAAAGTTGTATCCACACAGTAAAAAAGACTCCCGTCATAGTTAACAAAAAAATTTACGTTGCCATGTTCGTGTTTAGTTGACAGGCGCCTTAGGCAAGATAAACTTAAAGTCCTACCCTCCTCCTTTCCCAGGGAAGTCAAATTATATGTTGTGTTGTTATGTCCGCTAGGTTTATTTTGGAAGTTGGCAGTATGATGCCGAAAACTGTGTACATACTAAGAATCATTCTCTAGTACTTAGTGAAGTACAGGTAACTGCCAAAAAAAATTTGAGTAACTAATGTAAATTAGAGCAAGATATAATTGAAGGGCTTGGTGGAAGACGGGGATATCCCACAGTCGTAAAATTCTGAGAAAGAAGTTAAGAAAAAGTTTCTTTGACTTATAATTGATGATTTGCATCCGTATTTTACAAATATATACCAAGATTTCAGAAGTTTCGAGAAGGCTTTGAATGTTTTCATTATAAATATATATTTTTTTTTTTTTTTTTTTTTTAGCAATTATTGTGGGATAGACCCTTCTTCCACGAAGACTTTCAATTCTTGCGACATAAATGAAATGCAATGTGTTTGCTTGGTTTTGCTCTAACAAGGAAAGAGTACAGCGGGTCACAGTCAGCACTGGAAGTGAGCGCGAGGCAGGACACAACTCACCAATCTGCGCGCGGTTAGGTCAACGATATTATCAGTCACTGATTTTTGGCGAAAATAATTTTCCACCAACTTGTTTGAGTGTCTTACGTGTACATCTGCAGCGTTGCTTCATAGTCAATTATCCGATGTCTTTAACTCTCAGCGTTCTACGTTTCCACCTGAAACTCACAGACGTGTGGTGTTGTAGTAGTGTATTCATATTAACACAAAAAAAAAAAAAGACGCCTCTGCTGAGAGACACACTGTCAACAACCATGAAACAGACTGACACTACCGACTATAGAAACACGTGTTTTTTTTTCCAAATGTTAGACTATGTGTATTATATATGTGTTTTTTTTTTTCTGATGCCCTACAACTTTTGCTCGGAACGTTTTTCCATACGATCTTCCAGAGGCGGCTGCATGGTTGTTTCCAGGTAGGGCACAAGTTGCAGAGAACTGTATAGTGTTGTACGCTAGTTGACACTACATCCGCTGATACGCTGGTATGTAGGTGCCGCTTATTACTGACTGCTCACAACACAATAAGTAGCCAGTACATATTTCATAGTCATTGGTGTATGGCGGTGTGTTCACAGGAGTGTATAGTTCTCGGCAACTCGTGCCCTACCTGCTAACAATCCTCGAGCCGCCACTGCGTTATTCCATTTTTGATGTAAATCCCCAATTTCCTCAAACCTACACAAAAATATTAACATTGATTTTATAGTCACGAAACATGAAAATTGGTAATTGAAATTATAGTGACAGCAGTGATAGAAAACGAACTTTATAAGAAGTAATTAGAAACTAATAAATCCCGTTAAGGTAGACATTTTCCAAGTGGTTACAGTCAGATTGTTATTTTAGACATCCATCTCAACACCTAACTTGACTGGAGTGCTACAGGATAGGGGACAGTCTACACCTAGCCTTATCATTGGTTGAAGAAGTCCTTCAAGCGTGTCTCACAGACTGTCGGATAACTGCAGGTGTCGTATGACAAGTTCCTAGTAATGAGTATGGACCCCTGATTTCGCGATCATATTTCTGCGCCAAATTGTTTCAACGTCTTACGAGGACCTCTGCACTTTTTCTTCGTTGTTACTGGCAGCGTGTCTTTGTGTAAATACGTCTCTCACTTTACTGTACCAATCAGAATAAGGTTAATGCGATACCACACGTAAGTTATTTGCACTAAAACGTTAAGACACTTTTCAGTAGGAACACCTGTTTTTCGCGAAAATAAATTTGCCCCACTTTGCTTCGGTGCCTTACGTGCACATCTGCAGTTCTGCATTGTGGTCAGTGACTGGATATTTTAACTGTCACGAGCCTTGGTATTCTACCGGTAAATCACAGACGTGTGGTGTTGCAGGAACGTTATTGTAATTGGCTCAGTCAAATGAGGTACGGTTCTTCACGCTGCCAATAGCTACGAAGTAGAATTGCAGATGTGCACATAAAGTACCGAAACAAAGTGTGGCAAAATTTCAGATGTCCCTACTTATCAGTTAAAAACAACCAATAACTGACCATGAAGCAGAACTGCAGATGTCAACACGGGGCACTGGAACATACTAGCACAGAAATATTTCCACCAATAAGTTGGGGGTCCCTAGAATTCAGCCATTTCATTTCCCCATAGATTTTTTACAATGTTCCTACTAAACTCTTTTCACATGGCGTAATTGAAAAAAAAAAACATTTATTATTGAAATACTGGAACATGGAATCTATTCTCAATCAAGGTACTCTAATTATTTGATAACTTCTTATAGGTTTTTCGTGATCAAGTGATAATTTTTTTTAACTCGCCTTATTTACCATTACAATTTAAAATATATTTTACTGTGGTTTTAGCTGTAAAGTTTTTGAGTACGGTAAGGTATTTTAATTATAACTTGGGTTCTATGTTTATATTTTAAAATTGCAAAAAATACAGATTTGCTAAAAGGAAAAAAAAATCAGGGCTTCAAAAGTACTCAGTTTTATCACGGACCACCTGTAATTTGTTGGCCTTCATCGTACGAAGGATATTGCCCTGTGACCGACACTTCGGAGTTAAAAATGCCTGAATTATCATAACTTTTGAGCCAACATTAGCAAAATAATTTTATAAAGAAAATGTAGTAAGAGTAACTGGGTGACTAAAATCCAGGGATTATTGTAGGAAAATATTTTAGCAAACTAAATGTTGTACTTTGGTTTAAAAAACAGTTATACTGATTGATTACACAAAAACTGTTAATAATCTTCATCGGCAAGTTAATAATTTAAAAATACTTCAAAAACGGGCCTAGAATTCTAGTTATACTACTGTATAAAAACTTCCAGCATTTTTAGAGGATATTTTCCAGAAATAATCCAAACATTTTAAATATAAGTTGAAGTATTTCATAAAATAACATTCCTATTAAACAAAAGTTGCTAACAGTACGTCATGTGTGTGTATATATATATATATATATATATAATGTATATATATAATGTATTCGTGAATTTAACTTATTCACTTGTGTGCGAAGTAATGTTATTTATTGTTGTGAGATACCGTACTCCATACCATTTCGCTTTTACAGTATGAAATTCTGAGAAGAAAAATATGGAATTTGCGATTGCAGTGCCTTGAGTTACAGCACAAGCATGGTAGTTTTGAATTTTTTTTAACTTGTATTTAGCCCAACGTCAGTCCAGCAGTTTTATATAGTTTTTATTTGTTTGACTGATAGTAGTCTTAATACTGCCTTACTAAGGAAGAAAACCTTAACTCCAAATTTGGGAAAAAATATTTTTGTTATATTTAAATAGTTGGTGCCAACACACATATTTTCACTAAGGATAAACGGCTTATAACCAGTCGTTGCCTATGTAAAAAAAATTATTAAAATATTGCTGAAAACCAAAATTTCGCCTAGTACTGAGAATAAAAGCCTCAAGTTGTTGTTTTGAAGAAAGATATCAAAAAGCAATACCAAATAAATTTCAAATATTTAAATGTCACAATAAAAGCAAAACATTGAAACCATTTACAAAAATGAGAGTGTATTAAGACAAAATAAAATTTTTGCTCTCCTGTAAAATTTAACCTCTTGGAGTTAATGCTTTCTCCCTTAGTAGGGCAGAATAAACGCTGAAAGTTGAATTACCATTCTTGCAAGGTAAATAGAATTTGTGGTATTTTTTGCAAAATTCCACATTTTGTACTCAGAAATTTATAAAAGCGAAAAATAAAATAATTTAATATGTAGACTTGAATCGACCATTATGGAAAATTTGTGTTTCATAAAGTAGGAAGAAAAAGTGGATAACAGCCACTTAATGTCGGAAATCATAAGATGCGTTAGCCACAGAGTCATAAGTTTAGAAATAGCGTCACGATATACGCTCACAACTGCTGTCTCATCATCCCAGAATAGAACGTCTGTCTGTATAACAACCTAATTAAGTTATTATTACGTTATTATGGTAGTGATTCAGCCTCTCAGTGCCGAGAACATGCTAACAAGAATCTCCCGTCACTTACTACTTATTTCACTTGTCCATTCAAGGCGTCCAACATGGCTTACAATAGCATAATAGCATTAAGAAATCAACCAGTCGAACTACGTTTCGTTATAACAAAATTATGATTGAATAATCAGTTACTGTAAAAATATTAATATTTTTTATTGCTGTCAAGCTCACCGGTTTATTTTACAATGTATTTAACTACTTTATTTTAGAACAAGCTTAATTTCAGTCGCGTGTACGTTTCGTTGACGTTTGAGATTTGATAACATCGCCCTGAAGAACTTTGGGCCAGTCAAAACTTGAGGGAAAGCAAGGCTGAAATCCGTGCTGTCAGCTACTGGGAGAAACTTGCTACTCAGTAGAGCAGTGGTCAGAATACAAGTTGTTGGGGTGAGAGTACACACAGGACAATGGATTCTAACGTGCAGGGCGTTGAACACACGGAATTTTCCAATCACTATACATAAGGTAGAATCAGGCTATTTCAAAAAGCGTACAGATTCTCGATTCAGGCCATTCATAGTTACGTTGGGATATGTGCAATTTGAAGAGGTCCTTGTTTACGAATAAGCTCAAGTCAGGCAGAATAACGCTAGTTTATTATAGCACATCTTTCAAAAACGAAACTTTGTGAATTTTTTGACGTAAACACGAATTGCATTTCTGCAACAATGGTAGAAGATAATTATTATGATCAGTCATGTATATCTGAATTAATTTAAACCGTATGGTAAACCAATTAACTATTGTTTCAGTTAGAAAATTTTTAATTATGTATAGTAGATTTTTTTTTGTATTTATTACAATGGTTACTTTCCACTCGATAGTCAAATGGATAGTAGGTAGTCATTAAGTCAGATAATTCTCACAGGAAGCACAAAGTGAACATTAAGCAGAACTTTTGTGATTGATCGGCTTTTATTGTAAACTAACTACATAATTTCGTCTTGGGCATATATTTCAATAAATATTGTTCCGCTAAAGTTTTTCACATTTGAGAATTATTGATCTCCATAGTTAAATTGGAATCGGATAAAAGTAAAATTCACTGAGTACAGTTTTGTATTACCGTTTTTAAATCAGTAATGTTGAACTTGATCTCATTTTGCAACCAATGTGTTTTTTCTGTTAATTTAATGTATTTTTATTGAGTGTTTTAGAGACAGTAGAATTGTATTTTACGACAGTTATTAAGAATTATTGTAATTAGCTATAATAAACACTATTGTTCTACATACGCAGTTATTTTAAGATTTAAAATTTGTTGTTTGCTATTAAAACAAAATTAAAAATTATTTTTGCCGTTTAATACGTAAGTCAATGAATAGTATAGCAGTAGCCTATATGAAATAATGTGTTATTTCTTTTCAATGGAATAAACATCTGATGCCGTCATAAAATTTTTTGTGGCATTAAGAGTTGAAAATTCCCTGTCTCTCCCCATCCCCTTATATAACCTTTTCAAATTTGCAAGATTTCTGAAATGTCTTGCTCATCTAACGTAGAGACTACTTTTTCCCAGAAAAATGTGAATAAATTTACAACTGTAGTACAAATAATGCAACGGAGTTTACAAACTTTAGTGACTATTTCTCAACCAGAACTTGGTCATTATCGTTCATAATATTTATGTAGCCTATTGTTTTTATTTGTTCAAGAATTATGCAAGTACTACTCGAAACGTTTTTACAATATTTCCACTGAAATTATAGAACGCGGTATAGCAGTGTTATAATACTCGCATAGCATTCGGTAGGACCCGGGTTAGGTCCCTGGCTCCAGCCATCCAAATATCGGTTTTCCAGTGTTTCCTCGAATTTACTGCCGACACCTCCTGCTTTTGGCCCGTGTAACTCTACAAAGACTTTGTACTGTTTGAGGACACGTAAAAGTGATTATATATAAATTATCGCAAGTGTATCAACGCACTTTATGAACACTGTAAGAAAAATTGTTTCCTGAAATGAGGTTTCTGCGAATATCTTTGTTAGATTTCTATGGCTTTGCTCTGTTTTTTAAACTTTTTATTTGTGCTGTTGTTAATCCATTTTATGAACTTTTATGCTCTGTTCGGTCAAGGTTGTGGTAGATATCGTCCCTCCATTCCGCCATTAACAGTTTAATAACAAAGCTCGCAACGAAACTTTGTTGAAATTTGACTTTATGCATGTAATGACAAATAAAAAGTGCTGATTTAAGATCTTGTAGAAAAATCATATTTCTGTAAGTCTGCTGGATAACATAGAATTTTAAAATACGCTTTGGTTTCGTTACGTCGCAGTTAATTTTTTTTAAAATATTTAAGTGGTCATGGTAAATATTACTGATCTTTTGGTAAATTATATTTAGTTATAAAATGTATAGTATAGGCTAAGTGTATCTAACATCGAGAGCTGGTTTCTACTGTTCAAAGAATATTGTTACTGAAGGTAATCAACGTCTCGCTGGTGGTTTTAGTTGGTTAAGGTCACGGCCGTAGAAGAACAGGTCTGGACACTCGCCTGGATATTTGACCCCTTGTTGTTTGGCTGTAGTTCGTCAAGTTACCGAGAATATTGTGTTTTATTGGCGCTGATGTTACGGCGGTCGAACTAAACTCCGCCCATTTCCTTTCCGCTAAGATGAACAATTTATCAAAACGTATTTTTTTATCAAATTATGGAATACTTTCTTCGCTCACAAATTTAATAAAAGGCTCCAGCAATCTTTATTTACTTTATAAATTTAACAATGGAAAAAAGTGGACGGAGTTTGAGTCCGACCGCCCGGTTTACAGCGCCAAAAAGTACGACATTATCGGTAACTTGACGAACTACAGCCAAACAACAAGGGGGTCAAGCAAAATACATTGTTAGATAGGCGAGTGTCCAGACCTGTCCTTCTACGACCGTGGTTAAGGTACAAAGGCATTTGTTTAACACAAATGGATATTTAACTCTATTCTGAACTGTGTGTTTTATCACTGGCATACCAGACTTCTCATGGCAGGGAGAATTAAAGCCCCCTTTCTCCTAGTGAGACCTCCAGAGCTCTTTTCATAAACAGTAGGGTGAGAGATATTTTAGACTGCGATAATAATCTTTCTAGGCTGGCTAAGCCACCTCCTAGCTTTCCCATTAGTAACTCCCACGAGTGTTATAATTATAAATTTTTACTGTTGATTTGTTAATTAAAAAATTATTGCATCACGGTGTTTTTTTTTTTTTTTTGTATTTTTACAAGAAAATCCTCGGAAATTCATTTGCCAAAATTTTCCTTATAAAACTATAATGGTTGTTCTTGTAAAAAAATACAACGTATATGTTTGCAAAATTAAAAGTCATAGACTTGTACCTGCAATAAGAAAAAAAGCAAAAAAATTAATATTCATTTAAATGTTTTATTAAACTGAATTTATTTATCAGGTGAATTTTGAACAAATATATTTTACATACAATTGTTTACACACATTTTTAAGAAAAACTTCGCGTAGGCAGCCATATTAGAGCCTTTGACCTCACGCATGTATACCATGTAACTTACACCACCTTGACTTACGCAATGTTCGTTTTTTAAATTGTATAAATTAAATATATAGTTCAGTAACCTACTATTATTTTTATTTTGATAATGCAATCAATATGAATATTCACTTTATTCCAGAAAATGCTATCTATAAGAAGTGACTTGCGTATAACTTGTGATTATTTCCGGTGAACCTATGATTTTGGTAGACTACAAAATTTGCCCAACTTATTTTACAAAGAAAATCCTTGTAAATTTACAAACAAATAATTATACTAGGGACAATTTTTATACATTTACAAGAGTTTGTAAAACTAGAAAAAATGTTTTGTATTTTTTACAAAATTGTTTACAGTGTAGATTATTTTCTTGCCCGTAGTTAGCCTATGTATAAATATATCTCAGGATCAGAGATAAAGAAGTTTAAAGTGGCGTTGCGCAATATAAACCGAGCGTTGGACATATTGAACGACGAAAGACTGTATTGAGCGACACACATGACAAGTGATGTTTACATGCACTGAACCATCGCTGGAAAGTTGGCTGTTTGCAAGATGTCAGTATACCATGTCCACATTTGACCTTCTGTCGTTATTGGTGTGAGTGACCCCATCTGACTGGGCCGATGATGACTCAGATACGCCTCTACTGAATGTTTCTATTATTCCTCTTTAAACATCCACATAACTAGAGACCAGGAAATTTCACGGCTTCCAGGACCAGTCGACTGCTCTCCACAGTCCTGTGTACACTCGTTCATTGGCGGCTGCTCCAGTGAGTGGCCAATTTGACGTCTAACAAGGCATAGTGTGAGTCAGTGACGTGTTTTTTGTTGTTGTCTTGCTACTGGCCCATACTGCTCGAGGACTTCTTTTTATAAATGGAAGTCCAATCGCGAGAGTAACTGTTTTGTTCAGGAGTTTGAAATCTAATTCGGTCTCAAATGAATTCGCGAAGTTTTCGGGTATGTACACTTAACCATTCTCTAACCATGCAACCTCTACATTGATTTGTAAAATAAGGCGACATGAAAGATTCTAGCGGCTTTCCACTATTACTACATTAATTTAAAAAAAATGCGATAAAAGTAAGGCAGTTGCCTGCCTGGCACTTTAACAGCGTCGCAGCGTATTCGATACTATCAAACGTGTACTGAACATGTTTTACCACAGATATAAAGCACATAAGAGAAAAAAGACGATGACAGAACGGTGCAGCCAATAACCGATCGAGATTTATGAGAGCTTACGAACCATTTGTCGAACTCGTTTATCCCCTACTCCGTGTTTCTTCACTATCGCCCGCCAAATTCGCTTATCACATTTCCAAGTCTACGTATGTGTGCTTACAACAAAGTAATTTATTTCCATCAAAATTTTTTTATAAGTATACCGAAAGTAAATCTGGATTTAGGCCTATATGAACTATTTATAACGTTAAATAACTAGGTTATAATAAATTTTCAGTTTTTTTCTGTGAGAATTAGAAAAAGTTTGAGAATTTATGCTTTGTAATATGTTCAACGGGCAAGGTTTCCACGTAACGTATAGACGAACACTGCTGAGATAAACGTTAGTAATTATATCCTGAGTCAATTTCCAGCTCCCATCTGGAGCACGTAATGACTCCCACTATGTGTGAATAACGTGCTGAACTTAAAATGGGGTCCAATTACGACAGATTAAACCCAATTTCGGGGAAACTGCACATCCACCCCGTGCAATTATTATCCTACATCCAGTCAAACTCTTCTTGGCGTTGCAGTTGTCTTACTACCCTTCCTCGTGCACGTACAAACCAGGCGCTCTTAACGGAAAACTGATCGAAAGACGCGACGGTACAGCTGCTAGATCATATAATCATAGAAAATTGGAGGTTTATTATGGTTTGGAACCAGTTCATCGTGAAATGAAGTTTCCGTGAAAGCTTTTTTTTTTTTTTTTTTACTTCGAAGAAATCTTTTGACAAGAAGTTATTAAAAGAACCTATTTAAAACCTGAGCAATTACTGTAACATTATTTGCGTTTCAAAATGGTCAACGTTTCGTCGCATGTTGAACAGCGTAAAAAATACATAAATTCGCAAAACATTTGCAAGTCTCACGAGAAAATTTTAAATCTTACTTTTTTTTTTTTTTTTGTTTTTTAGTACAGTTCAACAAAAATAGCTGACTCACTGATAGATAACTAGTTTTTCGCTAGAAGGTTTTTGCACAATTTCGTTTCAGTGACTTGCAGTTGTTAGTTGGTTATTGCCAATGTATTTTTTTAGACACGTCTAATTCGCTTGAAGTGGTTTCGGAAAATCCTTTAAAAAAAGTACGGCACAGTTAATGTGGAAGTTAATTTAAATAATAGTTAATTTAAGGATGTAGTGTACAACGCTATGGAACATCTTAACAGCAATAAAGACGCAGTATAAAATAACGATTTAAACAAACGTATCCATCAGACCTTAAACTACTAATTTCCATTAGTTCAGTAGTTTAGTAAAATGAAATAACGTTTGTAATATTTTTGTGTGAAAAATTTTTTATTTACTAAATAAAATCCTAGTTTTTCCTGGCTTGTAGAATTATTTGTTTGTTTTCGGTTCAACTAAGACAGTGAGAATAACCAGGAGGTCAATATCTTCATATACTATTGTACCTACCTCGTTTTGAATGCTGCTTCAATAGCAGTGTCAACGATTAATGAGTCTGCATCTTCAGCAGCTTGTTTCACTTTTTGAAACATTCTTTCACCAATTCAACCTTCAGCATAGCGATGAGCGGCTCTTGGTTCTCTCATTTTAATATGTTGTTGCAGGCATGATTTCCTGGAATATGGCTTGTTTACAGGAAGAATTTCGTCGACGAGTTCATTCTACAGCTTCGGTACTTACATATCACTCTCATTTTTAAGAAAACTATCAAAGGCAATAATATAATTTTACCCGAAATGCTTTCTTACATACTCAGAGAGAGAGAGAGAGATAGAGAGAGAGAGAGCGTATATATATATATATATATATATATATATATATATATATATATATATATATGATGATGAGGCACATAGTGTTACAGAGTCAAACTAGTGATCATATCCACAACTTTTTCAGACAAAAGTTTCAGTGTTCGAGGAGGCCATCATACTGGGCCACCATATTTTTTTAACGGTCGAGACGCTGAAGCCACGTCAAGGTCAACTCCAGTTAGATAAATGGAACCATGTATCTTTTTTCGATGTACCGATTTGACGACGAATTCAGCGACCTACAACACAAGATGTGTGAGAGTGAGTGTATGTACGTTGCCTATGGACTCCAGAACGATTGGAGCGATTTTGATGAAATTATCAGGCAATTTTCATATTAGCCCTATGGGTGATAGTGAAGGTTGATAGCAATCAGATCTACAGATTTTTTTTTTTTTTTTTTTTTTGCTTTTTGCCAATATTGTGTCATATTTTACTTACAAACCAATTAATAATAATTAATTAATTATGTAAGATCAAGACTTGGAAGTGTGCGGCATGTCAATGTATAGACTTTAACTCTAGATAATTAGTAGAGCCCGGAAAAATTCACGGGTTGACTAACCAGTAGGCTAGCCTCCAAGAATGTATGTTTTCTCCAGCAGACAGCAGCTGCTCATTAGCTGCTCGCTTCCACGGTAAAATGGCCATTTGATTAGTTACGTTTTTGTTATTGGCTCAGCGACTTCCAGAAGGTGTTAGATAAGTCAAGGGTCAATTGCGAAAGTGACACGAACATGTAGTTGCTGGAATTATAGCTTGTGCCGGAAAGAAAACGCGAATTTTTCAGTGCTACCCGGGTCGCTAGTTTAGAACAGTTATAAAGAGTTCTTACAGTTACCGAACAACTCTGTGCACGAGAAAACCAAACCATCATCAATAACAAAGGTATCATCCTAAAATCTCTAAAATCAGGTAGATATGCTATATTGGTTTTGTGCATGTCTACCTCGTCATAAAGGATAAAGGATATAGAGTACACTCATAATCAAAGTTTTCTTTGAGCTGTCGTTAGAATTTATTGATGAATTATATATATATATATTTTTTTTTCGAATAACACTTCCCTTGATATGCGAGACTTTCTTGCATATACCTACATGCTGTTCCATTGTGCTGCAAGAAACATTGCAAAATTCCTCTATATTCTCTGTGACGCTTAAACTTGTGTACAAAGCATGGCTATAGAAGAACAGGTCTGGACACTCGCCTGGAAACTTGACCCCCTTGTTGTTTGGCTGCAGTTCACCAAGTTGCCGAGAGTGTTGTGCGTCTTTGGCGCTGCAATCACGGCGGTCGAGCTCAAACTCCTCCCACTTTTTTTCCAGTCTTTACATTAAAAAGATAAACAATTAATAAAAACGTATTTTTATCAATTTACGAAATATTTCCTTCGCTTACAATTCTAAAGCATGGCTCCAGCAATCTTTATTTACTTTATAATGTAAACACTGGAAAAAAGTGGGCGAAGTTTAAGCCCGACCGCTCTGATTGCAGCGCCAAAGATGCACAACACTCTCGGTAACTTGGTGAACTGCAGCCAAACAACAAAAAGGTCAAGCAAAACACATTGATAGCTAGGCGAGTGTCCAGACCTGTACTTCTACGACCGTGATACAAAAAGCTCACTTAGTCAAAACAGAGGCAGTAATTTCTCTGCCGTAAGCGAATCCTGCATTATATAGCCCACCACAGAAAATGATCTTCAACTTCACTCATTTAGGACATATTATCAGTACATAAATGAGGAAACGACTTATAACCAATAGAATGGGGTTGGAAAGTCACCAATATTGGACAGACTCCAGTAAAGACTGATCTTCACCCTGTTCCTACAGACCTTCTCGATATATCATGTAAATGCCTTAGGGGTTGCGCAAACATGCCCTACAACTACATGAAAGTGGGATTGAAGTGTTGTAATTCTGATATTATTCTGGAAGAGGAAGACTGTGATGATCCAATTGAAATCTAGTTTGAAGATATTATTCTTATAGCTGACATAAAAATATTGCAGTTTTGACCTAGTGGTGTATTTTTTTTTCTATCTTAGAAGATTTTAATTAATAAGGGTATGGCTGAAATCATGCATTATGTTACATAAATTTATATTTTTATACTACAGTGTTAGAAACATTCTTTTAATTTACAAAAATATACGGTAGTTAAAAGTTGTAAAGTCCCATGTTTCTTTCTTGTGTAGTACCTTGCTACATATTAAAAATATGCGATTTCACAAATTCCTAGCGCCAAGGATATTTTTATTCAAAATTGTATGGAAATTATTTTTAGGTGTACAAACTTAGCTGTAAAATGGTTTCAAAAGCGAGATATTGAAAAAAATCTTATTTCGGCCGCAGTTTTTCCACTGTGGCGGACAAATCCGGGGTTGCACAACTGTGCGGAATCGGTAGGTACGTAATTATTGACATCTCAAGGAACACAAAGCAACTTTTTCTAGCTTCCTATGATGTTTTCCTTATTGCAATCTTATAGCTCTGTTAACTGCCCTATAGTGATAATACAACAATAAAAGACAAATAAAGTTTGCATATATAAAGTTTCCAATACATATAAGCCTGTTGGGGAAAGGGCTCCACATACACGACAACTTTGAAGTGCCGTCACAAGTAGTGCAGAAAGATCATTGCCACTTGCTTGTTGTTTTCTCATGTGTACTGTCAATCATTAGAACATACTCTGTCAGATGAATGAACTTTAAGAGTAATCACGTGGCAATAATTAACTGTTTTATATATGTAGTGCAGTTTAGTTTTATAAACTTTACTCGTGACTATATTTTCCACCTACGAAATTTTTTTTAGATGTATGCCTATAGCGACATGTTTAAGTCAAAATTTGCACGTTACAGGAACATAGAAATAAAAATACTAACTTACTCGAACAAAATAACTTAGGCCTACACTTAAATTATGTATTATGGACCACTCGCTAGAAGATTTTAAAACTCGCAACAAAGGCTCATTGTATTTTTTGAATTGTCATGTATGGAATAAGTTTTCATTATTTTTTTTAAATACAAAGGAACTTTATTGTTTTTTAAATTAGTTTATCATATAGCCCGTAATATCTAATTTTGTGTAAATTATTTCATTTGAGTAATTAAGCTAGTTTTTGTTATATACTATGGACGTTTCGAAACTTGCAAATTTTGACTTAAACATACGCTATGGGAAGACTGTAAGAGGTAAAAAATTTTCATTAGTGGAAATGTAGTCACAAGTAAAGTCTATAAAACGAACACTATTTCGTGCGAATATAAAATTATTCATTTTTACCACGTGAACGACTTTAAACAACGACACAGAGCCAGGGAATTCACTGTAAGTTCCTAGATATCCCTGTTAAGTCTGTCAGGTTTTGGCATTGGAATAATAAAACATGTTTTCGTTGATTCTAGCCAAGTGATTTAAACTGATTCGCGGTGAATTTCGCTGCTCGGAAGCAGTTTGCAATCGCTTCAGCCGTAAGTTTTTTTAAAAATGTGCTCGGGTTTAAATTAACGTTAATCATTTTAAGTGTAGTCAAAGGCAATATTGACAAACTAAGTTATGAAAACTACACGCAGCTGTTCGCCAAATTTCGGAAGAAAATATTTTGCCGCATCGGTGCTTTATTTTGCGCTGTGTTTTCGAGGTAAGTTTTTGTTTCACTGTGGCACTAGAAATTACTGCAGTTGGTTGCAACGTCTAGTACTACTACTCGGTAGTACTACAGATTTTCTGTCATTAAAATAACACAAGTGGCTTCGTCTCAGCGAATGCAAACAAGAATGTGATAGCAACGATAAAACGTCTCTCATGATGTCTCAAGTTCCCAAACGACTAAATAATGAAACGAAATGGCTTACCGAGCGGTAAATGTAACAGAAAATTTGATGTTATCTGAGCTGTCGCGAAGAGACGGAACTATTATTTATACATTCAGACGTCGTTTAAGTATTTCAAACAAAAGAATATAAACACATACTCGCGTGATGTGTAGAGATATCGTTGCGTAGGGTGATATAATTCGTCAAATTATAGAACTGAGAAACCGTCACTGAAGCTTCTAATTAGACTAATTATCTTCAGACTACAGTACGGCTGCGAGTTCACATTTAATTAAAGATTAAGTAGTATGTGCTCTTTTTATTCGTAACTAAGACAATATAATATTAGTTTATCGTTAATTTGCGGATATTAGCATTTTATAGCAGGAAAATTGTTAATTTTTTTTATGTCACGACAATGTTAAGAGAGATATGCTTTAGTATACATCAGCGGTGCTGTAATATACATCACACACCCTCATATGTATGTGCATATATATATTTATATATATATATATATATATATATATATATGTGTGTGTGTGCGCGCGCATGCGTGCTTGTGTGTGGAGATAGAGAGAGGAAACTTTGCAAAATTTGCTGCTTCTGCTGCTTATCTATGTCTATTTTAAGCGGTGTGAAGTTTGTTGACTTAAGAGTATTACATAGCGTCAAAAGAAATATTATTCTATATTTTTTTCATTAAAGAACTTAAAGGAATATTATTTTCATTAAGATGTGCATTGTCTGTTTACGTTATTCAAGCATCCTAATTTATACGGTTTTGTTAATGAACACACAACGCACAATTGCATTTGAAACACCTGGCAATTTTCACCCAGTAGTTAAACTAAATTTTATTTCTGTTTGCTATATTTTTTACTTGCAATAATTGTTTATGATAATTGAATTTTATTTTTTATTTTATTTACTTCTGTGGATTTTTAAAGATTTTTTTCGTACCTGTTGACATAGATAAGCAACTTCGTTGTGTTGTTTATGTCATGCCTTGTATTCTATGTGACTTGAAGTGAAAAACATTTCATTAAGTCAGTATCACATACATAATAATTACTAACTATAATAGATAAAATGTATGCTCGTTTTGATTGATATACAGGTAGGCGATCGATTTAACGAATTTTATCATAGTAATAACTTCGGTAGTATCTTTGAAAGGTTATTGCAATGGAGGTGAATGATTCATTGAAATATTGTTGATGTACGCTGTTGTAGTGCTATGTTGTATCGGAAAACCAAGAGCGAACCTAGAAAAACAGAAGGAAAAAAACAGAGTTGGCTGTAGCAACACATATACAAATAATGAATCGTAAAAAAAAAAAAAAAAACCAAGAGGTATTGTGCAAAAATTACAGAAAATACAACTAAATTAAACTAAAATTGAAGTTAAAAACAAATAAGATGGCAAGCTTATTTGAGGAAAACTCCTGTGTTTCGTGTTTTCATAGTTGTTTCGTTTAGTTTTGTGCTGTTATCCTGTTTTCTGTGTGTGTTTTCTTCTTAGTTATTAGTCTGTGTTGTCTTAATTTTGGTATCCTGAGTTTTCTCACTTTCATTTGTTTTATCAATTGCATATTTGTTTTGAACTTTAATTTTTAAGTTATTCGTGCTTTCAGTGATTTTAACGAAATTCCTCTTGGAAATTTTTACTATTGGTTATTTATGTATTTGTTACCTACATCCTATTTGGCTTGTTTTTTTTTTTTTATTCTGGTCTTTCGGGATCACTCTTTGTTTGCTGAGAGGAAACATCACCGAAATGTCCTATGTCCATAATATTTCACTAATGATATAGAATTTTATCATGTGTGAGTAGCTAAGGAAAAGACATATTAAAACACTTTCACTAGAAACATTTTGTAGGACAATTCTGTGTTTTTGGGGGCATTATCAATGTATTGTTGCAAAATGTAGAGTCAGAGATGAAACTCTCGTAGGGTTTCTGACAGCGAAACACGCGAGTCCGGTGACTTGCGCGCAAAGGTTATGTCGTAACAGATGTGCATTCCAGGATCGCTATTACCGCTCCGGAACAGCGTTTTAGTAAAATTCCGGACTGCACTAAACTTGGACTTGAATAAGTGGCCGGACGGACGTAAAGTGTACGTGGACTCAAACGCGCTTATAGTAAAATTTCCGATCCAAATTGACAAGTAAACATGGAGTGAACGAGGTATCAACATTGCGTAGGAAAATTTTTTCCCCAATCATTGAACTACATGTTGGAAAACCAAGAGGCGGACATTTGTGATACGTATTGTTTATAATTTGTTCGTCAGATAATTTATTTTCATTTATTTTGCATTTCCATTATTATTAGAACATTAAACAGATTTGTTTAGCTCAGAGATTACCGGTATGTAAACATACAGATGTATTATAACATATATCTCAGGACGAGGGGGATAAGATCTTGAGATGGGAGGGGGAGGAGCCAATCCTCCATGTTGGTATCTAAAAATTTTGTTTATTACCATAGTTACTTGTATAATGCGACCGTAACCTAAAAATTATTATCAGAAGCAACAAAGGAAGCTTTTTCATTATTGTTATCGTACCAGCTCTCGGGGAGTACTGGAATGTAAACAATACTACGTGAATTAAAGTTATAGTTTATATATTCTCTTGAACTGTTTGAAACACTGTAATTAGTTTCTATATTGCATAAAAATTTAGAAATGGTAAAAACGAAGCCTTGCTGCTCAACATCAGCTAGTAACTAACTCTTTCAGAAGCGACATAAAGACGATTATTTTAATCGTCATTGTACCAGCTCTTGGGGAGCACAGGCATGTAAACAAAGCCAAGTGGAATTTGAGACACTGGTTTCAACACCAGCTTGTATTTAGATAAATACTGTAATTGGTTTGTACATAATTAATATTTAGAAATGGTAAATGTGACGTTACAAATGTGTAAATTTCCTCACAGTTTTTGAAATAGCGCCTGCTAAACGTCACTGTAACCAAACCGCCACGATCTCCGACAACATGATCCAAAGAGGAAACGAGTACCATAAAAAAATGTTTTGTCGCTTCTGTTATTCCTTATTAACCCCAGACGGTTTAACGTATGTATCTGTCTGTGGCATCGTAGCTCCTAAACGGATGAACTGATTTATATTAGTTAATTTTTTGTTTGAAAGGTTACTTGATCGAGAGTGTTCTTTCCTTTGATTCAATACATTATGTTAAGCTGTTTGAAGATCATGAGCTCTTGTATAGTTGTTGAAGGGATGTGAGAAACTTCTACTGGTCTGATCTATTCGAAATTTTGTATCCTGTGAGTCGGTTTTGTTTTTTAAATTTTTATTTTAATATATTTACTTGTTAATTCTATGATACGATTGTGGGTTGACCATCCATAACCTCGTTTCTCAATACACATGAACAACTGATTGCACTTAGAAACAACTCCGCCATATTGCTAACTGAATAAACAAAGTTGGCTTGGCCTCAGTACAAGCTGCTAATGCTCCATCTGTATTTTCCTCTCGACTCTGATTAACTAGCCATGGAGAATTCCAGCCTTTTAGCCTACATAACCAAAGAAATAATTCAATATGGCAACAGCTTCGTTCAGTTAATGGCCACAGACGACTTAAAGTAAACGTTTCAATCCGAACTCTACACTCCAGTTCACCTAGCCGACTGGACTGGGTTATCTTACTTCCCTCTTACTTCAATCCAGCCTGGGTGTAGCAACGTTTCTATTCAAATTCGTCAGTCCACTCCAGGTTGAATACGCGAAATGAAATTTCACTATAAACGTACCAGCCTATACGTAAAGGAGAGCAGGCAGCAAACCCTTAGCGGCCGGGAGGTTCCTAAGGCATAAAGTAACCTGCCAAAGTTAACTAGGTTAACTCGGTCACCGGAGGTTAGCCAGGTTATTATCAAACACATGCTCGCAGTTAAGGGTTCTAATTTGTATATAATTATAAATGATTCTAAATACTTTAACAGATACATCAACAGCAGAAAATTTTTATTATAAGTTACGTATCTTGAATGTCCCAAGGCATATAGCTGAATAAAAATATAAAAATAAACTGTACTAAGGTTAATTCTACTACAGGTTTGAAAGAAAATGTGTTTTATTATGGGAGAGTTTGGCACAGGTAAAAATTCTGCGGCTAGTTTCGCTGCTATCGCTACTGCAACTAATAAAATACGAAACCGTAGTAAAGATTACAATGAAGTGAAATGTACAATCTTCCTCGCCTCGTTTTTCCTCTTCACAAATACACCACATTCGTTTCGTGATTCTTTCCTTCGGTTTTTTTTTTTTAATTTAGTGCGTAACATTTTCACCCTAGTATAATTGTGCTCATGTCTAGAGATTAATCAATTTTAATTTAGCGCCATCTTGCGCGTATCGCCTGGTTTCATAAATTTGCCTTGCTCTTGAATTGGACCGTTGTTGGTATAGTTTTAATTCCAGCACCTCTGCACTGCAGGGCCTCATTTCACGTCATCATTGAAGGCAAGCAGATGAATACACAGACAAAAGCAAAATTTTGTGGTGGCCACAAACTGTTTTCTCAATATGGACCTCTCCTAATAATTTTGCAGTATAGTTACAAATTTTTTTTTGTTGTAATCCTTAAGCTGAGTTCACAATTGAAAACTGGATTATGACGTGTAGAATATAAAGTATATTTCTTAACGTACGGATTCGCAATAGAACTTAACAGGCCGTGTGTGGGCCATGACTTAAGAAGTAACAGATATAGCGAAATGTTATATTTTTCCGTAATAATTATGGGAATGAACCAATCAGAGCATTTGGGATGTTAAATAAACATGACGGATATTTAAATAATATACGTTAAATACGTTGTAATGTGATGGTTTTGGAATATTATGATCATTTCAAGCTAAAAAATGTAGTTCAACTTAGAGTATTATTTAGTTTAACGACAGAATAGCTGTTTGAAAAGTTTTTAAAATCACGATTGGCTGGCAAACAACTCGTAGTCTATTACTGTATCGTATACAAGGTATATTATTAATTTCAAACATTTTAATCTGATTTAATGGAAATTTTTGCTATAAATTAACAGAAACATAAAAAGATTGAAGAAAGCAGAGTAGTCGGGTTGTCATTTGTTTGGATTAAGAATTAAATTATTTATTATGAACCAGAATTAATAAAGACTCTTTTTCCGTGTGTGTGATTGGCGCTTACTGCATAATTCTTAATTCTTAAGTTTTTAAATGTGAACTATGCTTTACTAGACGCAGAAAAAAATTGTTATTGTCACAACAAACGAATTGGATGAGATCCATAACGACAAAATATTTTGTGGAGACCACTATTCTTTTTTTCAGTGTACGCGCATCCGAAGTGCAATATCCTGGTCGTCGGGTACTCTCCACATACGATATTATTATTATTATAGGACGTTAGATCGAGTTAACCCGATTCGCGGTTTTGACACGAGAGTTAACTTCAATTCGTTCACATTTCAAACGCTTCGAACAGAAATTCTGATCTATCCAAGCTAACCGAGCGATTTTTCGTAAACGCCCGTAATCGTGGCGTGAACACGAGAAAAAGAGAGAGAGAGACAGAGAGAGAGAGCGATAGAGGAAGCTAGCACATCAACCCTGAGGGGAGGCATCGTGCCTGCACGAGATCCAGTTCCCAGAAGCTATTAACCATCGGAGATGGTCACGACAGACGTCAGCTTTCCTCCCGGATCCACACGGAAACGCAGAAACTAGCCACAGAAGTGGACCACATCTGGCTGCAGCCTTAAACACAAGTCATCTGCTGCATACACAGTCTACAACCCCGCATCCAGTGGTGTGGAAACATAGCCATTGCTGTTTCCGAATTCATAGGATTAATCGTCGGATCCCTGAATCCTCGCACCTTTCACAGCAATGCATCCTTCGCGGTGAGGGTGTATTCATGTATAAACATACCTTCTGAATTCTCAATTCAAACAAATGACTATCGCAAAGATGTAAGGATGTGTTCCACGCATTCTTGAGCCAAAGACGTGTGGGAGGGTACGTCTTAGATCCTCGGTAGAATTCGGACACGAATAAAAAATGGTCGCTTCCTTCAAGAAGCACTTTTCAAGGATACGAGAATGCGAAGGATACTTCAAGGCAATATTCGGAAACAGCGCACGTTTTCAAAGGAAGCGGTTTAACATGCGACTATACAGTGTGTTGCAAAAGTGCATGCCAATATTATGGAGGAACAAACTTCACTTCTAGAAGAACAGAACATGTTACATGAATACAGGCCTGAAAACGCACCGTTACTCAGTGGCGGTGACAAGCATTCTTGTAAAGGGGGACAGGATCGTTTACAGAAATCCGAGATTTTTCCAATAACGACTTATCAAAGCGGGGGGTCCGGGGATTTTCCCCCGAGAAAATTTAGATTTTAGTGTGCAAATTTGTGCTATTTAAGTGTTGTTCCGAGTCTAAATATTGAATATACAGCTGGCAGAAATTGTAATAGTTTTAAATATTAAAACTTAGGGTGTATACAATTGCTAGAGACACTGGAAAATCGCGAAAATGTTTAAAATAGTCACTAATAAACAGTAGTACATTAACCGTGACACACGTGAACCCCCTTTAAAGTGGGAGGCGGGTCCAGGGGTACCTCCCCCGGAAAAATTTGGATTTCAAAATGCAAAATGGTGCTTTTCAAGCATTTTTCGTGCCTCAGAGCACAATATATCACTGACTGAAAATATATTTTGTTATGAGGAAAGTGGGTTGTGTGAAAAATTTTACAATAACATCATAAAATATTTTTGAATATCAGAAGGAAATCGTAAGTTACACATTAGTACTTTCATTTACGAGTGGTCGATTGGGAGAGGGACACAAATTCTTGAAGGACAGTATTAGCCTAATATTTAGCCATCTGCATCTTGCGATGCAAGTTAACAAGCTGCAACAATTTTATATTATCACTTGGAATTTTTTTTAAATATCTGAAAGATATTAGCTTACAGAGATGAGTATGATAAGTTACAGGGGAAGAGCGAGATTATTCGCGAGCTAGTAATTTTAGACACAATATTGAGTAACTATATTTATTCCAAATAATTCATTACTTGTGTCTATGGGTGGGGGTAGTAGAGTTTTGTTACAAGATATTTTTAAAAGCTGTTGTGTGCACACTGCAAGGAAATAAAATTATGTCAAACAATATTGTCATTGTCTTCAGGTCGGAAGGGGAATCCTATGTTATGACACACACTCATTCTAGCAGAAAGCTTCTCCTTTTTACAGGCGTCATGTGGTGTAAGCTGCCAGTTACAATAGTCAATATTAAAACATTGAAATATTTTTTTCTTTTTATCTTTCAACAAGAAAATCTCTCCCTTCAGAGCAAACAGGCAGGGCCATGGCCCCTGGACACTCCCTGTGGAGCCACCACTGGACAAATCACACACGCTGTGCGTCCAAGCTGTGCAGTTCTAACTGGGTTTGTTGTAGAGAGAAACAATGCTACAAATAAACGATAGCCAATGTTGATACAAAATATTCAGTGTTATATACAGTATGATGGAGCCTAGCAAACAATCAACTGTTCCCGCGATTTTCCCGTGTCTCTAACAATTGCCTATACTGTCCCTCCGCTCTGTTCTAAGGGTGGGGCAGTGTCCCCCCCTCTCTTCTCCCACGCCATTGCTGGTATTACAGGTCTCATAACTTAACAGCCCATGGCGCGCGGGTTGTATATGTTACATAGGATAATGCCTACCATCCAATTAAACACAGATAGTCTAGCATGTAAATGCCAGTAATAGCTGCAATGATATTCTGCAGTAACACAACACAGGCTTCACGCTATTCACTAGACATCAACGGTAGTGCAGAAATTGTGAATTTTCGGACCTATCTTCACACTCTCTAGATGTGAAGGTTTCACCTCCGAAATACTGGCATGTAATTTTTCTGTACCTTCTAAACACGTGGCATTAGCATGCATACAAGAATCAACCAGTATATTATTTTCCTGTTACGGCACTCTAAAAATTGTTTGTAAATTTGCCATGCGTGCTAAAAAAAAAAAAGTAGGTATGGTAGAATTGTTTCTCAGACGTCCATGGTAGCACCCCTAAACTTTTTTTTGCAATTTTTTTTGGAACAGTTGTAAATGTTAGTATATTTACAAGGCGCAGTTATGATAACTGTCCTATGCATCGTTTAGGTTAATTACTCCCTATAAAGTTTAGGAAAGTGTTTACAGTGTGAGGTTGTGTGTAAATGGATTCGTTTCTTACCTCCTGAACGCACCTGGCATAACAGTGTATCCACCCTTACGAGTCCAGTGATCCAATATACAACTCAGAGTTCTGTATAGGTATCGCTAAGAATAGCTCGTCTTGGAACAATAACGTTTCGTCTTCGCCCACCTTCCCCAAGCTTTCTTCTCTCGCAGTCACTGTAATTATTATTTTATTTATTGTTATAAGACCGCTGTATACCTTCTCGTTATTTGGAATTCTGACCAATAACTTAACATCATAAGGAGCATAATTTTCACAAAGTAAAACTTATTTCGGTTGTATATTTTTTTGTATAATAAACTAACATACTCCCAGTTTTGATGTTTTGTGTAACCATATAAATGAAAACTAAAACACAATGAAGGGATATTGTTGGTAAAATTTCTGCATCATTTGCTGTTCGCAGACACTGCTATTATTTCTCCACGACTGTCAATTGGCCTTTTTATAAATGTTACAATTCGTTTAAAACGTGGCAAAATATTCATGTATTTAATTGCATTAATTTGAATTTACCAAATTGACTAATTACATCCTTAAACTTTGGAAAATAGTGTTTTGTTGTTAACCATAGTTTCAGTTCGATATGTCGTTTAGTTTTTTTTTATAATGGCTGCTCAATATCATCGGAATCGTGATTTTGGCAGCTTATTATGCAAAAAAATAATAATCGAAATAAGTTATACTTTGTGAAAATTATACTCTTTTTTGTGTTTACTTATTGACCAAAATTCCACAAAAGTACAAAGTATTGAGCTGGAAGCTATCAAACGACCTTAAGTCCTCGCTCTCTTGTTTAGCAGTGGTGACGAAAATATTTATTGCAACGCAAATTAATACATACATCAAAAATTCCTTTGGCAATTTTAACACGTATATATCAACGTTTGTATATGAATTTTTCTGTTGCAATACACCAAACTGATTTTTAGATTTTTGCCCCCGAAATAGTACACATTTTGTTGTAAAAATAAGCCAAAATAAAGCAAAATAATTTTATGCTAGCAAACGGTACATTATTTAAAAAAACCGCTCTGGCAAAATTGTGTATCGTATGGCTGTACACTGTCTCAAATTTTTTTTCAAAGCATTTGGTTGAAAAATATTTGAGTTATTTGCAATTGTTTGAAATAAACGAGAGATCATGGCCTTAATGGTTGTTTATAAGAGCGATTGCCAAACAGCCAGGTGTGTCCCTAACCGGTAGGCACCTACAACGCACATAAATAACTGGACTGAAAAAAATACAATTGTTCTAGACACTGAATAATCCTGAGAAACCCTACCTTCCTTGGTGAATGTCTCCGGCGTGCAAAAACCTGGTTTCTGCCCGGCTGAGAACTGAAGCCGGTCCGCTGTAGACGCAGGCAGTAAGAACCTTATCGTTAGATGGTTGAATGGAAGACTTTTTTTCCTTCTTGTTCACGGAAGTTTTTTTTTTAATGAATCTACCTCCAATACAGAAAAAAAAATCCCTAGACGTGGAGAAAAAACAAATTAAACAAAATTTATTGACGAGTGTAAGGGGAAATTTACAACATGGTCGTAAATAACTATTCCCTGAAGAGAAAAAAATATTCTTACACAGTAATTTACAAAAAAAGCGACAAGAGCAGCGAAGGCTGGAACTCACGACCTCTGAACTGGAAGACGCGCGCATCTTCCGCCAGGCTGTCTTATGTGGGAACAATAAAAAAAAAGTATGGTATAACTTATGTTGTAATTTTAAGCATTTAGTTTTACTTGAAGTCTTGTTCGTTATTTGTACTGCACTAGCTGTCTGCCCGTGGTAATATCCGCGTGTAGTACTTCTAGAATATTCAGTAAAATGGTAGGGAGTGTTCTTTAAATAAAAATAATAATAATATATAGGCCCGTGAACACAGAATTTGTACCACATTATTTGTCATGCTTGATTATGGGATAGTCTGCCTAATGGTTTACAAACTAAGATTTCCCCGTGGTAATTAATAAATTGTATCCAGTAGAGAAATTTTGTGAAATTTTTTTCTGTATTTACGTAAGCGTAATTCTGAAACAAACACAACCTTGACATTTCGAAGGGTAAGATAAACATTCAGGGTTAATATAAACAAATTTTACGTCTTGTTACCTAGAAAATACAACTATACACATATGTATAAGTTTTCAATTAAAGGGAAAATCACGCTATTATCCATTTGATTCATGATGACAATTAATTATAAATATATTACGCCTTTACAAGTCTGAAAGGTCGAATTTAGAATATTCCTTAAATTTGTTTTTCAGGTATTTACTTAATAATCATCTTGAAGTGAAAAGAAACCGTAAATTTTGACGGATTCAGACGATATCTACGATTTGTCGTAAACACTGTTTACGTATTTTCACCTTTAGGGGTTAAATTTAGAGAAACCTCAAATTTCTTGTTATCTTTTAATAGTTGCCGTACTGCATCGAAAATAAATCACGATGAAAACTCATCGGGTTCGAGCTGTATCGACGCGTTGTCGAGAACATATTTTAAGGGTCTTCTTCTTAGGTATCGAATTTCGAAAATTCATGGAAATAATTTTCAGGTATTTTAGTAAGCATCATTTTAAAGCAAGAATCTCGTCGATATCTAAAAGGTCAACGAGTTGAATACATATAGGTGTTTAATATAAACACTCTTTACTTTTTTTGTCCCTATGGGGACGAAATTGGAAAAATCTGGAAATGGCAGAGAGAGCTCTTTGATATCGAGGATTAATGGAAACACTGAACCACATTTTCAGACCTTTTGTTAATATTCAATTTAAGTAAAAATCACTACGATAGCCTATTGGGAACAAGGTACTATACTGAAAGTTTATTTAAATAAAATACTGCGTTCTTTTTCCGTCCCCTGAGTGCAAAATTCCAAAAAATTCTGAAATTATTTTCCGGCTGTTTACGTATCATGATTTCTGAAGCGAAAACCAGCAACATTAAAGGGTTCAGTAGATATCCAAAATTTATGGAAAACATGTTTTATGTCTTTTTACCCCTGTAGGAGTAAAATATCTAAAATCCTTACTTTCATGCGTATGAGTACACAACGGGTAGTCTGTGGGGTCGAGATACATTGACGAGAAATTCAAAAATACATTTCACACCTTTTCACCACTTCAGGACTTTTCTGTGTGCTTGTCTATACTCCGAGGGAAACCTGTCGTTAAAATTTCACGTTTCTAAGCCAAGCTCTTTAGCTGTGGGTTGCTATGCCAGTCGATCAGTAAGTCACTCAGTCTTCACTTTTGTACATAGCGATCAATACATACGTCTACATGCACTCATACTTTACAATCCCACCGATTATACAACATTTATCGTAAACGTGTTTATACAAGGGCACAGGGGCGATTCTAGGAAATTATATCTGGGTGGGCCCCAGAGCCCCCTCCCCTCAATTCCTGAAGCCAAAAGCGGGGGGTGCGGGGGTCCTCCCACGGAAAATTTTGGTTAGTAAGGTGCAAAATGGTGCTATTTAAGGAATTCCCGAACAGAAAATATACCGTTCTAAGAAACTGTTTTATTTTTTAAGAATTTTCGTGCTTGTGAAAATTCTTCCAATGCTTTAACAACACAGTTGAAACGTAGATTTAGAAAATGTACTCCTGTCCAATTGTCCAGTATAGCAGTAATAATATTCCATTTTAGCCGCCAATTAGAAAATTATGATTTAGTTTAAAATTAAATAAAAATTAAAATCCTCATCAACATTTCTGGTGGGCCCGGGTCCGCCCGGCCCACCCGCTAAAACCGCCACTGCAAGGGCATCTTCTCGACCGGCAGTCATTATGATTGGAAATTTGTACTAAATATATCTGCAGAGGGGCACGTCATTTTGTACACTGAGAAAAACAAAATATGCTTGACGGACCCAAATATTTGCTTTGTATTTGGCGAAATTAATATTTCTGTTTCTGAAACAAAATTTTCGAGCAATATATTATACGCATAGCTACATATTTTTTTTGTGAAAACATACCTGGTAAATGGTAAACGTATAAATAGGGTAAAGAAAAATTCGCGAATTCAATGACATGCATGTTAGAATTCACTACCCTATGCATACGCAAGCCACTTGCTGTTTTTCGCCGTAACAGTAGACAAAGAACAAATAGGCGGGGCTTAAGTATACAGTATGTAGGGCAGTGTATTTTAGCCAGCAGGTCATTGATTTCGCGAATTTTTTTCTTTCGCTACCTATAAATTGACTGTTCATTGTGGTAATACCACCAACAAAACTTGTGACTTCGGCAGCTTAAGTGGCGGTATCAATTGAACACTTAACATAAATTCAACCAAATATTCACACACGTTCTTTCTTTGCAAGATTTTGCTCAGCCATAAATCCTCACATCGTCATTGTATTAGAGAAAAAAAGACTTGACCGTAAAGGTACACTAGCAAACGGGAACTGTCGTTAAGGGAACTTAGATTTACGGCTACAGCACGTGCCGATCGTAAACAAGTCTGACAGGATTCTGGTCAACAGACAAGCAATCACGAGACGATGAACGTACAGCTAGGAGCGTAAATTCTCGCATTAGTGCGTGCCAATGTGACGTTCATGTGTACCTCTTGCAAGATTGCGATGCAGATTAAATTTACTAACCTTGGAGCTTCTTCGACCAATATACGCCTGAATTACTTGTCTCGTTCACGAATACAGCAGCTAATAAATACACGAGCTCTGCTGACGATTGAAGAGTCGTGTAGGCTCGTGATGAACTGTGACGAGGGCATTTAAGTCCGTTGCTAATGGTTAGGAACAACAAAATCTACCAGAATTCTTTTGAATACGTGTAGACTGAAGTAATACATACAATTGGGTCAATGTTAGCGGACACGCCTTAATGAAATCTGAGCCAATAACAAAGTTTGCAAAATAAACTAAGGGCCGAATCTATAAACGGCTTTTGAATGACAACCAACTCCTATACCACAGAGAAAGCATTGGTGAGCAGTTGGTTGTCATTCGAAAGCCGTTTATAGATACGGCCCTAAGACTCCATTCCTTTTCCCCCCGGTCAGGTGTGAAAGTGGGTCAGCAATCAATGGACGAGTCACAAAGGCAGGAGGTCACACAGGTCTGTAATATTTACTCTACAGAACAAGGAACTAGTATGAAATTTTCGTATCTATAGATAGGGACTGGAAAATTTCGTGAATTCAATGACCTCTAGGCTAGAATCCACTGTACAATGCAAAATACTCAAGCTCCTTCTATTCATTCACAGTCTACTGTTCCACTGAGTAGCAGCTAGTGGACAAATAGTTGGGGTTTGAGTATGTGTAGTACAATGGATTCTAGCCTGCAGGTAATTGAATTCGCGAAATTTTCCAGTCCCTACCTATGGAAACCTGTAAATATTTACGGTCTCATTTGGCAACAAGCTAGCATTCAAAGAACTGCTTGGTTCGTGTAACTTTCTCAATTGACTCTATACTTGCTAGACCCCTAGAAGGAGCTGAGCAGCGAAATGCAGACCCAATCACGTGGTATCACTTAGCGTGCAGCAGGCAATGGGTGCGCATATATTCTTGGAGGCTAGTCCACAGGTCAGTGAACACACGAATTTTTCTGGTCGTTACTTGTCACTAGAGTCACGATCAGTGGCGTATCGTGGTGGTGTTCCAAGGCATGCAATATAAACTCAGACTATACATAGAGACCGGAAAAATTCGCGGGGTCACTGACTGTAGGCTAGCCTCCACGAACAAATGTGTATTCAAGCAGATAACAGGTGTTCATTAAATGCTCGCTGATACAGTGGAATGGGGTACGTTAAGGTATATTTTTATTATTGGCTCGGACGAGCACGTGGACTCATTGTGCCTACCAGTCATATTCAATAAACATGTGTTGTGTAGACTGAGGTGTATTACTTATCAATACGTTGCTTGCCTCTTATATGCTACTGGAAGAATAGTGTACCTGATCCTACAAGTCTAATGGTCCCACATACAATTCAGTGTTGAGTATGGTTCCTGTTTATCACCGCATGCCTTGGAGCACGACGCCACTGACTGTAGTTTATAGTTATCAAACTGTCAATTTTGTTAGGAACCCAATAATTTCACAGTTTCCATACGACTAGTCTGAACCTTAATACTTATTATCCTTGGCAACTTGAACATTGGATTCCGTCCAGAGAAGAGTCGGTTAGTAGTACATCTGACAACGTAGCGCTGTGTTACATGGGAAATGTTTTGCAGGTTTGCTATTTTTCACAGTACCTGAGGCCATACTTCAAAGGCAGTAAACGAACGGTGGACTAACTGAAATGTTCAAGAGATTGAATTTTTACTTTTCCTCAAATTAATTCGCGACATTTTCACGCTTCTAATGATGATAATGCTCAGCCTTCAAATATTACTCAGTCTTTATGATCTTGTGTCTTCTTTATTTCAATGAAATGAAATCCTCGGTACGTCACATTTCTGCATATGTGACGAAATAAATTATTTTTATGATATTACATACATACACACACATACATATATATATATATTTATATATATGTGTGTGTGTGTGTACTACACTCACAATTGTTTGAGAAATAACATATATTATCTTCTAGAGGTGCAATAATCTCCATTATTAAACAAAGGGCGGAAAAAATTCTAGCAAGCGTTGTTGCCCCACTCAACAGGCAACGAAAATATTTACATTAAGCCAAGAAAAATAGTAAAAAATATTTTCTTCCCATCCCTTGTCCAAGATAAGAAAATTACGAGGATTATTGACGCCTGTAACGACTGTAAGAGGTCGGGGAAATAGCGTTTTCATTAACCATTTTACGTTCATTATACGAAGAATGGCTTATAGGAAAACCGTTGCTGCTCGGAGGGGAAACGACGATCACTTATGAATAATTTGTATTCCGGACCTGTTTTTTTCCAGGGAAATTACCCCGCGGGAGTGGGGTGTGTGGATATAATCTGTGAGGTCGACGTAATGGGTTCATATGGCAAACATGATGCGGGGGCCCATATCGTGGGCTTGCTGCGCGGCACTACACCGCGAGTTTCCGAAACTAGGTTTTGGATGGTTTGGGGGAAGGGGTGGCAGTTAAGGATTGGGGGGAGTATGGGAGGGGGAAGGGGAACCAGACCGGCGGAAAGCTATTTAAATGATTGATGGATGCGATCGCCGGTGCAGCTTAAGGCCCCGCACCCGCGCCGCGAGAAATTCGGGCCTCGTTTAGGCAAAAGTGATACGGACAATTTGGGAAATGGAACGATTTGTAACGCGTCATTTTCTTTTCATCACGGCTTTTTTTCTCTCTGTTCTTCGCTCCGCCAGTGTTTCGCTCTCTTGGCGGCGCGTGGCGATTTTCAGCCGCCGGCGCCACGTCGTCTCCGGGCCGTTCGAAAGTTCCGTGGTTCGAAGAACGGAAGTATCTGTTCAGAATTTTGATTCCATTCATATCGACCTGACAATTTGAGTGGAGGTAGTGCCTCGGTAACACGCTGGACTTGCAATTGAGAGGACCTGAGCTCGACTCTCCATGCGGATGCTCAAATGATTCGTCACTAAAGGCATCGTGATGGAGTTCTCTGACATGACACAACTGTGATCCGGGATTCGATTCCCAACGAAATTTACTCAAATCCCGTGAGTGGTAAACGTGGCGGATGTTTCAGTTCACAGGGGGTCACACCGTCAATTCTTTCAACTAACTGGCTGATGGGCAAATTAAGGCCATATCTTTACATGAATTCCATCTAATTGAAACCATCCAACTGAGTCTTAATTTTTGTGAAGGTGATTGTACACCTCATATGAGGCAATCCTTTTGGACTCATACTCATTTATCTCGATCCAGTGTTTGCAACCAAAATAAATTTCGATTAGTTCTGTACTAACGTTGATTTTGCGAAATGTCATTATCAGCTGTAACCAAAGTCCACAGTGACCCGTAATTCTCGCGTAAAAATTTCTGCACCAACTTCTTTCAGTGTCTTACGTGCACCTCTGCAGTTTCGCTTTGTTGTTATTGACAGCGCGGTCTGTAGAAATACGCTTCTCATTTGACTGTACCAATCAGAACAAGGTTACTGCGATACTACACGTGTGTAATTTACAGTAAACCATCAGAACACGTAACAGTTAAAATCCTCAAATCACTGACCACGAATCAAAGCTGCATATGTGCACACGATGCACTGAAACAATCTGGTTCAGAATTCTTTTCACCAAAATTAGTGGTCCCTACGTATTTAGCGAGTTAGTAATGACTAGAGACCTGGACAATTCGCGCTTTCTTTTGGGCAGAAGCCAGAATTCCAACAACTGTAAGTTTATATTACTTTCGCAATTGACCTTTGACTTATTTGACACCTCCTGGAAATCTCCGAGCCAATAATGGAAATGTAACTAATACACGCCTATATCACTTTAACAGCAAGCAGCTAATGAGCATCTGCTTTCTGCTTCAGTTCACATATATTCTTGCAGGCTAGCCTACGGGTCGGTGAACCCACGAATTTTTCCGGGACTCTAGTAATGACTAACGACACAATAGACTGTGAAGCTTAGAGTAGTGGCCAACTGTGGCGTACCGTGGTCATGTTCCAAGGCTTTGTGAGATATTTCGGTCAAGCGCTTAACAGCGAGATCTTAATCGCTGGTGAGGGATGACATGGTGTGAGAATGGAGCGATGCCGGAATGAATGGGTGGGGGAAACGGGAGATCCCCAGCGGCATCGTCCGGCACGATTCTCACATGCGGAAATCAGGGTACCGACCCCGCCGGGAATCGAACCCGGATCGCCTTGGTGGGAGGCGAGAGGTCTGACCTCTCGGCCACCGCGGCCCCCGTCGTGTTCCAAAGGCATGCAATATAAACTCAGACTATAAACTTTGAGCACGTGGACTCAATGTGCCTACCAGTCATATCCGATAAACACGTGTTGTGTAGATCGAGGTATATTATTGTAGAATACGCTCCTTGCCTCTTGTATCCTACTGGAAGAAGACTGAATCTACTCCTACATGTCTAATAGTCTCACAGACAACTCGGTGTTGAGTATAATCATTGCTTATCACTGCATGCCTTGGAACACGACAACGATATGCAAATGGTGTCCAACTCCCGTCATGTTTCAAATCGTTCTTAAGTGGTTAGTAGAGACCTGGAAATTAGACGAATTTAACTAGAAAGGTGTTAGATTTCTAACTTATGTACAGTACTGTAAATAAAAAATAGAAATGCTTTTGTAATGTAAGTTCACTAACTAATCCGCATGTTTTACGATGAAAGTTATCTAATTCTTCTGTGTAGCCAGGTGCATTATTCAAGAGGAACAGCACTTAAAATGAAATTTCGTTCTTGGCAGAATGCCTATTCCTTTACCTTGGGAACAAAATGGTTACTGAATCAATCTCCAAACTGAGCACGTTTAGCCGGGACCTTGGTGTTAGATTTTATGTTTACTGGAAGCTTATTTGGGTCAATTTTTGTAAACACCCATATGTTCTGGGAATGCTAAACTGCAGTGGGATGCTCTCGTGATATAGTCATGGTTTATAAAACTCATCTCTGAGGACTGTGAACCAACAGAAAACGTTAATGAAAAGACACAAGAATTCCCGCACTAATTTGTTAAGTGTACAACTGTCACTCACCGGAGCAGCTGCTAATAAACAAGAAGTGATTTAACAGAGTGTACACAGGGCTCTTCAGTCTAGACGGCAGGTTTTTGAACCCGCGAATTTTCCAGGTCTCTAGTAATTAGTTATTTATTTTGGACTGATTTTGCAAGGTTCGTTACAAACTGAAAGATAAAATTTTTACTATATTTAACTGTGAAATACGTCATTATTAGGGCCAGAAATATTTCGCGAGTTCAACGACCAACATGCTAGAAACCATTATCCTGTGTATACCGAAGCCCTACCATTTGTCCATTACCTGCTACTCATTCAGACAGCAGACAATGGACGAATATACGGGGCTTAAGTATGCATAGGACATTGGATTCTAGCATGCAGGTCTTGAACTCGCGAATTTTTCCTAGCCCTAGTCATTATTCTATAATAAAAGCCTGTTCTAGTTAGGCTATCTAGCTGTAATAAATTATTTGTAAACTCACTACAATCAAAGTACAGGCATGTTAAGAAAGTAATAGGTCATATGGTAAAGCTTCCCATACATGCGTAGTAACACGTTTTAACCGGTTTTAGGAAACAGCCAGCGCACACTGGAAATTAACGAAATAGTATATTAACAATTGTGAAAGTTTACGTATTCAATTGCCATACATGGTAGATGAATTTCACACGGGTTGTTGTGCACTCGTGGAACATTGTAACTTAATTTAGAAAATATGTTTACTTTTTTTTAAAAACTGATTGAAACATAGACCACAGAAATAATGTTATTCGGTAACATACACTTTTTAAATTTAAATTTTCGGAGGTTTACAATATGTTACTATTTAAAAGTTTCTGTATAAAAAAAAAACGAAACCAGGGTCGCCAGGTCGGAAATCAAACCCGTGTTCTCCCATATGTAAACACATAAGGAAACCATGAGGGGAAATATATAGGTTATAACTAAATCCTTCTATGGGAGCTGGCAAAAGGGTTTCTAATGATGTTCCCAAAGTCTTGATTTTGAATTTAAGGCATTTATTAAATGCAGTTTTTTATGGACAACTGGCAGATCTCGCAGAACGATTACTTCAGTATTCTACTTACTTCTATTTTGTTACTGTGTTTATTTTTGTGGTAATTTTGAATTGTTAAGGATTTCCCGGGAGGGAGGGAGGAATGTAACCTTACATCCGGCTCCTTTGCGCACGCAATTGTTTATGAGATTCCTTACATATTTGAAGTATTTTATTGTAGACACGTTACTTTACGAGAAAATTTACGTTGGCGAAAGCCATTCTCGTGCCTCTTTCCCGTAGGAGGTTGTATTTCAGGTTGACCGTTCTCAATTTCCAGTAAGTCATTCCTCAACATTCAAAAGTTTTCTTTTTTCAACCAACATGAGTGCTGGCATTTTGCTATCCCACGGTTCTTTGAGACCATTGTGTGGGTAATCCCAGGTATGAACGTTGTTGCCGTATGGTGTAAACGAAGAGAATGAAATAATGGTTTGTGGTACAGCAAGAGTTCTGCAATCTGCCTTGTGATGCTCGTACATGACCAAAAAGCAACGGTCACTGTATTATAGCATAGTGATTCAGGTAATATTATGTACAAAGCAAAACATTTCATTGGCAACACTGGAGGCGTGAGATAACCTCAGCTCTCTCGGAGATCACTCGGCAACACTGTTGCATGGGCGGCGCGGCATCCACGCGTTTTCTCGCGGATTCGCCGTCGACGAGTTTTTCGTGATGCGTTCCTCGGTGTTTTCGTGACGATGAGGAGGGGTAAACGGTGGTCTGGAAGGAACAAAATTACGCCATTTGTGTTCTCGGATGTTAAAGGAAGCACGACAAGCGACGGAGTGAAGCCGGGGAAATGACACTTGTCACGAACCGTGTGATTGTTTCTCCGTATGTAACCAACCAGTTTCGGAAAACGCTTAGAGCCTTCGGCGGAGACGTGTCGGGTGTATTTGGATAACTTCCCTTCCTCCTACTTTTATCCTTAATTTTTTTTTTTGCATTCTACAGACGTGAGGAGACGAAGGAAGTGTCTACCAGCTCGTTCGGTCACGCTAAACCAGATAATGGTTTTTCAGAAACATATCATTAGGATGGACCGAATAATTTCGCCGGTAAATATGTTTCAAACATGTGTGCATTTCAGATTATTCTGCAACTGGCTTGCGGTTAATCAGCAGAGCTGGTGATTTTTTGTCGAAAGAATCATGCAACATGTTGTATCAATTCATAACGCTTACATATGCTCTTCTGCTTCGTGGCTGTTGGCAGAGCGTATTTGTGAAGAGAAGTAGTTCATTCGACTGGGCCAATGAGAATAAGATTACTGCGTCACCACACTCTAAATCTGAATAAGTGAATATTCACTGATTCACGCTGATGGATGGAACAGTTTCAACCAATCGAATCAATGAAATAAATCGCTATTTAATGAGTGAATATTCACTGATTTCCTTTAAGAGTGCCAACATCTCACAAGTGAATCAGTGAATGTTCTCAGTTTTTTCCAGTCGAATCAGTGAAAAAATTTTGAAAAATCTCTGGACATTCACTAATTAACTTGTGGACTGTTGGCACACTTTATCGGGATAAGTGAAAAGTCACCGATTTCACAGTGGTTTCTCTCTGATTCAGTTTGTTGAAACTGCTCCATCCATCGTCGTGAATAAGTGAATACTCACTAATTCAGATTTAGAGTGCACACGCCTGTCATTTGCGGGTAGATCCCCGAGACGTTGAGAGTTAAAAAACAGCCAATCACTGACTACGAAGCAGAGCTGCAAATGTGCACATGAGGCATTGAAACAAAATGTTTCATATTTATTTTCACCAAAAATACCAGCTCATCTCTATTAATCAGACACGCTATGAAGTTTCCCGGACGAATAACACACGTGCAGTGAATCAAGAACAAATCGCGTGCTACCTTCTCTGGAGTGAAACTGACAACTCATGGCGACAAGCAATCAATGTACACACTGCTGAGGTTAGAGCGAATACAGCACAGCTGTGAATTCTAGCCTTTAGGTCGTTGAACCGTAGTCGTCTTTAGTAGAAGGCCGCAACCTTAGATGTGGCACCGCAGCCAAGAAGGGTGATTTGCAGGGGAAAATTTTTTCGTGAAGAGATTTCTGCACAAGCTTGTTTCAATGCCTCATGTGCACATTTGTAGCCCTGTTTCATGTTGAGTGGTTGGAAGTATTTAACTCTTAGCGTTTTGGGATTCTACTGGAAAATCACAGACGTATGATTTCGCAGTAAACTTGCTCTGATTGGCGCAGTCAAATTAGAGTCGGTCCTACACGAACACACACTGCCGATTCTTTTAACGAACATTTCCTTATATATTTACTGCTGCCACTATAAGCAACCAGCTTCATCCCAAATCAGGAAGCTTTTGGGTTATATCCTCGTTTACGTTTAGGGTTGTTAAAGTTCTCCAGGTTGAGTATAGTAAGTGACAATGAATTATCGCGGGAAATGTTGATTGCTAGGCTGCAATATAACATGTTTATATCTGACATTCTTCTTTTGTTATTGGCGTGTCCTCATCTGACTGGACCAATGATAACACTAGTGCGCCGCTACTCGATGCTCGTGATTCCTCTTTAAACAATGGACGACTTGAAGTACACGCCCCTTGACGTCACCACAGGGGAAAAGTACTGTGGGAAACAAAGCTTGTTTACAAACATGCCGATTTGTTAGTTGGTAATTGCAGAAAGCAAACATGTTGCGCATTCATAGATTTGCACGCAAGGGTAAAAAATATTAGATTTAATTTCATGGTTAAGGTACGCAAATGCATAATATTAATGTATACCTGAAAAAAAACGGCCAATTCCAGACAAATTATCAATATTCTTGACGTACATCTCATCCGGGACATGTGAAGCCAAACAGCTAAATGAAGGTTATGTTCGGCTGCGGTATCCATGGAGATAGGAATTGTATCCCACACATGACTGAAGCTCCGCCTCTTTTCAAATCGTCCATTACGTAACAACCCGCCAATCATTCTAGCCGAAAACCGCTACACTGTTTTGCAAAATACGGTGCCACGAAAGATTCCTGCGATATTCCACTGCCTCTACTAATGAGATGTGATACAACTGAAATCTAAACAGAAATGTACATGCGTTTGGACTTCAGCTTCAATGATTTACAGAAAATCTTCCTGGTCCCTTTTTATTGGACAGGAACGGAATCGGGTTCACGGAGGGACTTGATTGTCCGCAGGGGCTTATGTGCAAGCCGCTGGCTTCCCTCTCTTTATAGACGGGGAAATGAAGAGAGAGGCTTCATGCGTTTCTGCTAGGGCAATGAACTTGTTTCAATGCCTTTCGTTAACGTCTGCAGTTATTCTTCCTAGAAGTCAGCTGTTGGATGTTTTAACCCCGCGTTCTCGAGGTTCTACCCACAAATCACAGACGTGTGGCGTTGCAGTAACCTCACTGTGATTGGCACAGTCAAATATGAGAGACGTGACCCTTAACAAAGACTCGCTGCCAAGTAAACCGTAGCTGCAGAAGTGCACGTAAGCAAAACAAACTGGGACGTAATTCTATTCGCGAAAAGTTCATGGGCCTAGTTATGAGAAATGGTTAGGGACAGTGAAATTTTGTGAGTTCAGTCATAGCCAAGAAGATTAACACTACTTTGAGCTCTCCAAAGGCAACGGCCTTCTCTTTGGGTAGGACAGACAAACGAATGAGGAAAATCTATTGACGTTGGAGACCTCAAAATACTTGTAAAATGACTAGAAACTCATGATTTTTACGAAAAGATTTCTGCACAAGCTTGTTTCAATGTCTTTCGCGAATATTTGCAGTTTTGTTTCATCGTTAATGGCTGTGTGTCTTTTTGAAAAGACGTATCTCATTTGAGCATACCAATCAGCATAAGTTTACCGCTATACATCGCGTTTGAGATTTGCAAAAAAAAAAAAGAAGAAAAAAACGGCAGATCACTGAGATGCGGATGTGCACATGAGGCTCTGAAACAAACTGGTTTTGAAATCTTTTAAAAATATTAAGGCCATACCAATGGAATGTAGCTGATATAATGCTCAATGGTCCGTATGACAGCTGTCTAGTATGGTGGCCGTTGAACCAAATAATTTTATTGTCCCTAGTTATTGGAATGTTATTACTTGTCTGGACCAATACAAACACCGGCGTGCTACTACTTAGCGTTTGTAATTTGTCTATAAACAACTACATAGACGTAACATAACCATCACACAACGTTCAGAACGCTACACTGTTTTGGGAAATATCCTAACAGGAAACATTTTTACTATCATTTTACTGCTTCATTCATCTGTGTGGCAACGCTACAAAAGATTGGTCAGTCTACCACCATACTCTTCTGAAAGTGTTCTCCAGGACAGTTTGTGAAATTGTTGCCCCCATAAGGTTATTTTATATAGTAAAAGAATTTTAAAAAATAATCTTTTTTTATTGACACGGCAAAGAACAAATCTCACGTTTTATTTAAACTTACATAAAATATTGACTTAATTACACGAAAGATTGCTAGTAGCGAATATACATGCCATGCGGTTTTTAATGATTTCTCTAATGCCGTTCGTAATAATTTTTCGCATAAAAAGGAAATTTTTTTCATTAGAGTTGTTATTACTTATAACTATGCAATGTTCTATTCTACGAAAATGTCAACATTGGCAGAGTCTGGTAATTGAACAGTACAAACAAAAAAATTAGTTTTCTTTCCTTCCGAACAGGGTTAAAAACATCAGAATTTTTATAACTTTGAGTTTTGTTAATACTGTGATTTTTCTGCAGCGACGCGGCCTGTCGTGTGAACAGTCAATCGTAAATTGCTTAGAAAATAAATCATTAATTTCAAATATTAGGAAGTTCTACAAAATTTCAGATTTGGTTGAATTTTTTTGTACTGTATTGGCATATTTATGATATTTGAAATTGATTATTTCCAATTGTGTTTTTTTTTTGGGAAATTTATGTTAATTAGACTTTAACGATTACAGTGAGCCGTTAATGATTTTTTTCCCTATGACATGCTCGTTGGTAAGAGGTCATGGACGCATTTTCAGAAACTCGAAACAAAACTGTATCTACGGATTAAAAACCATCTCCGAGGCTCATATATCTTGTCATTGATTTCTCAGCTAGCCATTGCGTTAATGTATATATCGATGGCCCAGTTCAAAAGGGAAACAACTCAAAAAATGGCATTTTTGGGTTTGGCTTACCAACACATAGGTAGGAGTGCACTCTACCCAGTTGAAAAGAAAAACAACACGTAAATTCATTGGTTTTATTAACATGGCACTTTTTCTTATTTGTCAGTAAAGAGCTAAAAACTGTGTTTCTTTTATTTTAATGTGTGATAATTCCAGCAAGACAGAATATAACCATTTTAAACACCTTAAATAGTTACATCTATACTTTTGATTCAAATTAATTCCAACCAAATATGTTAATTAACAATTTTTCGGCGAAACGAAAATCTCTTTATAGTACATCAAGTGTCGTTTCAGTCGTATGTTTACGAGAATATGGGATATTCTGATAAACTGTACCAGTTTTCCATGTAGAAGATGAGTCGGTCCTACGCATTTTACTCACAACTGGGAATTTGTAGTTGTTCCCCCTTTGAACTGGGTCATCGATATATGTGTTGTGTATGGCCGGTCGGCGGCATTTTTGCAAGGACGGAGGAGCCTATGGAATAGCCAACATGCTTACGAGAAAAAAATGCTTGATATGACACGGAACTCGAGGTTTGTAATTTTATTTCACAAATTGACGGCTAAATTGCTTTTGCCTCAAGTTTCATGCGTGCTCAGTGAGGATAGGGTATATCGGGAGGAGGAAGACGAGAGAAGAAGCTTTAAATCATTTCGTCGTCGGCGCAGTGAAAGGTGGCACATGTTCGAGGTTTGGTGGGAGGGGTTGGAGGAGTTGGCTGGAAGGGGGAGAGGGGGTGGGGTTCGTTACGTGTGGGGCCATTCATTTGTCCCCGGGGAGGTCTCGTATGCTGATGAGCCACTATTGACTACCTGGTTTTGGCGCGATGCCAAGTCGCAACTGGCGGTTTGAGCTGCCTCCTCTGTGGTGGAGACTCTTCTGGACCTCTCTCTCTCTCTCTCTCTCTCTCTCTGACGATGCGTGTTTGTTCGCGGGGCGTGCGTGAGCCCTGCGGTTCGTGTGGCTTCCCGGGTTACGCCCCGACGGAAGCCGTAAACATCACGGCATCGGGTTACCCATAACATATTTTTTTAAATATTATCTTTTCACTTCGCAACATCATTTCAGCGAAAAGTTAAGACTGCAGGAGCGGTTTAGTTCCCGTCGTGCTAAGTCGGCTGTAAAGCTGCACAGGTGATGGTTTGAGCATGAAATAGGTAGCTATGCAGAAGTTAAATGAAGTTGAGGTGTGTATTGGCTTCGCGAGGCTCCAGCCTCGGTACTTGTGTTTCATTGGCTACTCCGCGCTGTGGAATATTCTACGTTGGTTGGTCCTCGTCATCTTGCGCTAGACTCCGAAAGCGGATTGTCGAATGACTTGACGACGTTCTGCTCGTATAGAGAATCTTTGTCAATTGTGTCAAATAATTTTATTTTATTATTAATGTTTAGGGACACTTTATTTTCGGGAAACGATTTCTGCACCAACTTTTATTAATCCTTTAAGTTCACACCTGAAATTCTTCTTCGTTGTTATTGATTGAGTGTCTTTGCGGAAATAATTTTTCCCAGGGGCGTCATTTAGGGGATGGGGGCATTTTGTTGTTTGAATAATGCTAACATACGCACATAAAATTGAAGTTTTATTACTAAAGTTTCTATTTATACATGCTTAATTAATAAAAAGATATAAAAAAGATGCAACAAGGTCACTGTCGCCGAAAAAAAAAATCTTGTTCGCCCCCCCCCCCCCAAGAAAAACCCGAAACGACGCTCCTGCTTTTTTTATTTGGCTGTGCTAATCAGAGTTAGGTTACCGTGATGCGACACGTTGTTTGTGCTTCGTAGTAAAACTTTAAAGACACGCGAGAGTTAAAGATATCCTGTCACTGACCATGAATCAGAGCTGCAGATGTGCGAATAAGGCATTGAAACAGTCTGTTGCAGAAATATTTTCACCAAAAACAGTGGTCCGTATTAATTCTTATATTTGTCAAAAATAATCAGAGCTGAGTAAACTTTTCGGAACTCTCTTTGCGTGGCAGTGTTCCTAAATAAATACGAGGTAGATAGATAAACGCTTAAAACATCAGTTGAATTCTACACTTTTTTTCGAAGCCAATATAGATAAAATACTCAATGACAATCCTAGATAATGGTATTTGCCAAATTTATGAGCGAACATTTATCCAGAATTACTTTTTCGTTACGCGTGATCTCTTGCGCCGCAGTTAAATGCACGAGGATCCGGCGTCAGAGATTGTGCTTCTGAAGTTCGTAACACTGGAAACAATTTTGTTCAAAACGTTGGCTGAAACTATTGTCTAGAATTGCTATTTTTTGACTTTCACAAATTAGCTTTAAGAAACCTACAGCGATAGATTGACATTTTTAGCGTTTAATTATGTACCACGCCCTTTTAAAAGTTATTTTTTTAAAGGAATCGCTTGAGAATAAATTATTTTTACATAAACTTCATCCTGAAACTTTGCAGCTTGAGTGCTTAAAAGTCATGGGCGTGATATATACTATTTATGTCGAAATCAGGTTTAAAATGACAGACTTGCTAATCACTCTGAGATGCACACACTTATAAAGACTTGATATGAGATTTGATTTTATATTTGATCTCTAATTGGGGTGGCGTCTGTTAATCAAAAACTTCTATTGCCTACACGACGGGATAAGATGGTTAGCAACAAATGTCCTTCGACTAAGCAAGCCAGTTCTTTGCATTCTGGATAAGATTGCGATAGCAAGAGCTTGCATTTGTCAGAGTAAGTTTCTCAATTATGTTTAATAAAGTTCAAAACCTTTCAGGGTTTCAATTTCTTTCTGAAATGTTATAGTGATGTATACACATTTGTGGCAGAGTTAATCTAACGGCAAGACGTTCCTGTTTGAAATTAAATAAATCCTTCAGCAGAACACATTTCCGTCCATCCAAAATAAATAGCTGGAAGTAGCTTCTATAACGATGACAGAACACTGGACTCGTAATGGGAAAAGTTCAACGATTATTGTAATAATTTAGCGGTAAGTTGTGGTTAATGGCGGAAAACAAATGAAAACTTCTGTTGAAGGACGAGTATTCCTTGTAGTTGGTTATGAGTTTCCAAGCGAGGGTCGTCCTTGAGCTTCATAAATCTCGTTAACCTACTACACCGTGTGTGTATGCGTGTGTGTGTGCCTGCTTCTTGTAATAGCTCACCAGGCAACTTGCAGCATACCGGGGCTCCGAAACTCTCCCATCTGATTGTTTTAATAGTTCGCCGGGTAGACTCGGCCCTTACTTTATTAAAATGTTCCCTGCAAGAACGACACATCCCTTGTTACGACGCTCCGCATGCAGTTTCAGGAAAGTCAGGGCGGAACCAGAAATCGAGGGATATCATTCTGGACGTTACTAACTACAACAAATGTGGGTTTGAAAATTAAAAGCTGATTCTGCAAGTGGCGTGTCGGTAATTGACGCCAGCAACGGAAGAATAACGCGCAAAATTATAAGTTGTTAGAGCTGGTGATTTTGGTGAAAAGAATTATGCAACATTTTGTATCAATTCCTCATGTGCACATCTGCATTGATTCTTCATGTTCAGTGATTGGCTGTTTTTAACTCTCAACGTCTTGAGAATCTACCAGCAAATCATAGACATGTACTTTCGCAGTAACCTTATTCTCATTGGCATAGTCGAATCTTCGCAAACACAGTCTGCCAATAGCCACGAAGCAGAGGTGCAAATGTGAGCGTTATTCATTGATACTAAATGTTGTTTAGTTATTTTCACCAGAATCACCAGCTCTTTAATAGGGACAGGAACTTTTCGCGATAAGATTTTTGCCCCACTTTCTTTCAGTGTCTTACGTTCACATCTGCAGCCCTGTTTGGTGGTCAATAATTGGATTTTTTAACTCTCATCGTCTTTGGGTTCTATCCCACAAGCATGTGGTGTCACAGTTAACCTTGTTCTGATTGGTACAGACCGATAAGTGACACCTTTGCACAAAGAACAACAAAAAAACATCCTATCACTGACCATGAAGCAGAGTTGCAGGCAGTGGCGGCTCGTGGGTTGTTGCAAGGTAGGGCTGCAGTTGCCAAGAACTGTACAGGGTTGTGCGCTGGTTGACTCTACAGCCACTGACACGCTGATGTGTAGGTGCCCCTTACTACTGAGTGCTCACAACAGATCTAGTAGCCTGCCAATCTTTCATGGTCGTTGGTCTACGCAACGTTCGTCAAGAGTGTACAGTTCCGACTATCTGCAGCCCCGCCTGGCAACAACCCACGAGCCGTCCCCGGTTGCAGATGTGCACGTAAGACATTGAAACAAGTTGTTGAAAAATTCTTCTCGGCAAAAATGATTGGTTCTAGGTATTACTAGCAGAATTACAGTTCAAATGAAACTATTAGTTGGCTGCGACACTAAGAATTACTTAAAATTGGTCTGAAATTTCCGTAGCAGAGGTCTTATATCCCAGTCAAACCTTATTGTATCGACAGCCTGGATAAGATTTTCGCTAAATAAATCTCGCTACATGCGCTTGAAACATGTCGCAGGTAGTTGTAATTATTATTTTTATTGACAAATCTACTGTGCATGCATTAACCTTGTATTTCTACGGAAAGAACACGCTACAAAACTATGTCCCTATAATTTAAAAATGCAGTACTATTACCAGAAACGTAAATGTTGGGTCTCTCAAAATGACAGAAAACTACTTTGTTTTAGACTGTTGTATGTGAGAAATTATAACTTGTTTCGTAGAAACGAAAATATAGAAACATGTATTGGACTTTACACCGTACTTAACACAAAAACATTATATAGTCACTGATTTAATTCCTATAGTAATTAGCATAATAGTTTAAAGTCCTGTACGCGCCTGTTGAGTGGCTTGTGCGTGAACGTGATGGTGCAGTGCAGGACAATGGCGCCCATAGCGCTCCATTGTTTTGTGCTTCACACACAAACTTAGGCTATCATTTCTTGGAAGCTACTGGTGTACTCTTCTATATTGGCTTTTCCAGATCTGTACCTATAAACATTTTTGACACGTGACGCAGATAAAGAAATTCACATTTTTTTAAAATTGTTACAATCTAAATAACCTAATTTTTTGTAACGATAAACGGCTAACAAGACGGATCAAACGAAAATCTTACACGAGCGACTACAGTGGGCTCAACAGCAATGAACCCTACGGCATACGGTTTCGAAAAAGTGAACTAAACAATGACCTATGCCTAGAGACCATTGTTTTTCGCGAAATGAATTATGCCTCACTTAGTTTCCGTGCCTTACGTGCACATCTGCAGTTCTGCTTCGTGGTCAGCGATTGGATATTTTAACTGTCACGAGCCTTGGTATTCTACCGATAAATCACAGACGTGTGGTGTTGCAGGAAAGTTATTGTAATTGGCTCAGTCAAATGAGATACGACTCCTCACAAAGACACGCTGCCAATAACCATGAAGCAGAATTGCAGTGGTGCACGTAAGGCTCTGAAACAAACTGGGGCAAAATTCTTCTTGTGAAAAAACAGGGTCCCTAATTATTACATTATCCTGAAGCCTATAGCAAACAGTCAACTGTTCACGCGATGAATCACCATCTCTTCATATGCCCTATCGACATGGCCAACGTAAAATAATCTCTCTAGTCTCCAGTTTATGAAAAGAAAAAAAAAACGAAAACTCTAAAATGACCGTTACTGTGTGCTCATCTTACTTCTGCTGTTGGCCGTTAGTTTGTGTTGTGCGCCTGAAGGATATTTTACAGTAAGTGTTAAACATAAATACAACTGTTAAATGCCCACTATCTTGTAACGCGAGCATAAAATATACGAAGGCTCAGAGGCAATAACGTCATGAAGTTTGTTTGGGGAAAGTATAGACCACTGAATTCTAGCAACGTGAAATTTCCACGTTTCAACCAATACGAAATCTCCCGTACCAAACATGGCCAATTGGTAGAGACATGAACTTTTCGCGAAAAGAAATTTGCCTCACTTTGTATCAGTGACTTGTGTGCACGTCTGCAGACTTGCTTCACGGTCAGAGATTGGATGTTTTGACATTCGTGTGTCGTGGGGTTTTACACGCAAATCACAGACGTGTGGTGTTACAGTAACCTTATTGTGATTGGTACAGTCAAATGAGAAAC